>SJYC01029279.1:0-39332 GCA_006408675.1 Madoqua kirkii | reverse complement strand
CCTTTCAGAGGAGCTCCTTGGAAACCACAAAGGGAGGTTTTGCGACTCCTCCTGTGGGCAAAACTCAGGCCCTTCCTTCCACGTTCTTCCTGCCTCTTATGGTTCAGAGCCTTGTCGTAGCACCCGTGGTTTCTATTTTTCTCCTGGCTGCTTGTTCATCAAGTTTCTGAGGTGGGCTGATGCTGCGTCTCCACCGGGTTCTCTTTCAAACAGGAATCTCCTTGGCCTGGGTTACTTTACTTTTGCATTTTTCAAAATGGACCGATATCCTGGCCTTCATACCAGGAAAAAAAATTTCCAATTATAAATGAAGTTCGAATACATTCCAGAAAAATACCTGACTAAAACAACTTCAGTCACGTGTCCCCAAAGCTAAATCTATGCTTTTAGATGTATGCTAAAAGGAACATCATTGACAAAATGGGGTATCTTCCTGTAATACACTGGGGTACAAATCTGGAGAATATTCATAAAAATCTCTGAGGGCTCCTGACCATCCTGAAAGAATATCATTCTGTCAAACAAGGACCCTTAAATGTCTCACTCCAGTGGTGTCTGGGAGGAAGTCACGAGAAGGGAAAGCAGTATAAGGGGGCTTCTGTCCAGCTAAGTGCTCCCTGATCTACTGTGAAAGAGGAAAACAAAGTCTCTCTGGACTCAGAGAACGTCAGATGGAGTTCTGTCTAATCCTCTTTTCCTGTTTAAGGATTATGAAGCCCCAGTGCAAAAAGATCAGGATTTTTAAGTTTTCTGTTTATGCCCTGGAGCCTGGCTCAGATCTGAGAGTTCTAAAAATTTGTATGCACCCGCATACAAATGTAACTTGGTAATATTTCAGCAACACTTCAGACAATGCCTCAGTAATTCTTCAGTAACACAGTGCTACAGGCTGTTCTGTTTTTGTTTGATGGATTAGAACTCAGCAGTTTACTATGCATACAAGTTATTATCCATAAGCAGCAAATCTATGGCCTACAAAGCTTCTCGAGATAAAACAGGAAGTGCCAATAACAGTAGAAGAATATTTTGTTATTTAACAACTCAGCAGCCTCTACTGTGTGTCCAGCAATGACCCATCCACACACTAGCACCAGGTAAATCACCGATCCTGACTGCACACCACAGCCAGCCTGCTGATTCATCTCTGACATATTCCCTATTATGCTGTTAGAAAATACTTGGTGAGCTGCCATACTCAAAGCTGAGAAAGAGCAAAATTCCACTAGATATTCAGAAAATTGCTACCAGTAATCTGACTGTGTTGAAGTAGACCGGATAAACTGAGAACCATTTATCTTGCCTTTCACTTTCCTTTCATCCTTATTCCAACTTTCCATCATTTCTCACCTTTCTCTATACCTGCCCTTACTCTTAACCAGCACCTATTTTGATTCATTAGAAAAACATTTTCATTTCCCCAGTGTTGAACTGTCTACCTTCAGAGCATTTAACAGTTACTTGTTTCTCAAAATGCCTTCTGGCATCTACACCCAAATACTTACTGTCTGAAAAATCGTTCAGACCTTTTGTGGTCAATTTACCCAAAACACAGCCTTATGTAGAGTTGACAACATGTATTTCTATAATTTATTTAAATGCTAATGCTTGGACTGTAATATTTTTATAATATCTTTTGCATCTCCACTCTCTATTATTCTGGATAAATTTGCATGTTTGCTGAATGAATGAAAACAATAATCTGTCAATAAGCTCAAACACAATGTTCACCATTATACTCTGTGCAGGGAATATAAAGGTTCAGAAGAAAACCTTCCCTCTGGGTAATCACAAGAACAGAGAAGAGGAAAACATTTCTATTTGGGTTTGGGACAGCTTTCCATGGAACAAGAAACAGTCCATTCTTAACCTGGATATTATCTGAAAGTATAATCTTAGGTTCCATCATTTTCATCACTTGCAATAAATATGTACCCTTTTCATTAGTTAGTCTTGGTACTTAACATGTGATTTTTTTAAAGTCAGTATTTTCCTTAGGATAAATTAGAATCTAAGGACACAAGTGTCAGAAAGAATATAGGATGATCCAGCTATCCCACATTTGGGCATTTACCCAAAGAATATGCACCTTCTATTTTAAGAAGGTGCAAGGAGATTGAAGCAATCAATCCTAAAGGAAATCAACTCTGAATATTCATTGGAAGGGCTGAAGCTCCAATACTTTGGCCACCCGATATGAAGAGCTAATTCACTGAAAAAGACTCTAATGCTAGGAAAGACTGAAGACAAAAGGAGAAGGGGGATAAGATGGTTAGATAGCATCACTGACTCAACTGACATGACATGAATTTGAGCAAAATCTGGGAGATAGTGGAGGACAGAGCAGCTTGGCATACTGCAGTCCATGGGGTCACAAAGAGTCAGATACAACTTAGCAACTGAAAAACAACAAATCTGTACCCCATATTCATTGCAGCACCATTTATAATAGCCAAGATGCTGAAACCTAAATGCCATCCAATGAATGGATAAAGAAGATATTTTGCATATGCACACGCACACACACAATGGAATACTACTGAGTAATTAAAAAGATGAAATGTTGCCAGTTGCAACAACATGGATTGATTTTGAAGGTATGGTGCTAAATGAAATAAGTCAGAGAAGAGAGACAAATTCGGGGCTTCCCTGGTAGCTCAGCGGTTAAAACATCTGCCTGCCCTGCAGGAGACCCGGGTTCAATCCCTGGGTTGGGAAGATCCCCTGGAGGAGGAAATGGCACCCCACTCCAGTATTCTTGACTGGAGAATCCCATGGACGGAGGAGCCTGGTGGGCTACAGTCCACGGGGTCGCAAAGAGTCGGACATGACTGAGCGACTTCACTTCACTTCACTTCAGAGAGACAAACGCCATATGATTTTACTCATAAGTAGATATAAAAAATAAAATAAACAAATGAACAAACCAAACAAAGAGAGAGAACAGAACAGTAGCTACCAGAGGGGAAGAGGAAGGAGGGCAGAAAAGGTGGAGAGGATTGATGGTACAGTGAGGGGTAGAATTGAAATTTTTGGAGGTGAGCCTATTGCAGGGTAAATAGAAGTAGAAACATAACAATATATACATGAAACACATGAAATTTTTAAGATCAATATTACCTCAATAAAAAATAAATCTAAAATATGCCAAAAAAATTTTTTAAGATGTTCCATAGTGGAAACAGAGAAAGTTGCTATAACAACTCTTCCAAGCAACTGACAGCTCTAAATGCAGAGGAGAGAAACAGGAGAAAGGAAGGAAGGCAATGCGGCACCAAGGTGCGCTGGCTGTCTTCTGCCTCATCCTGCGCTGACTTGTCAGGATATAAATCCCTTTATTTCATCCAGTTTTCCAGACACATGTATACAGTTGTTGTTTTTAAAAATTTTCTGCAAGGAGATCAAACCAGTCAATCCTAAAGGAAATCAACCCTGAATATTCATGGGAAGGACTGATGCAGAAGCTGGAACTCCAATACTTTGGTCACCTGATAAGAAGAGCCAACTCAGAGAAAAGACCCTGATGCTGGGAGAGATTGAAGGCAGGAGGAGAAGAGGATGACAGAGGATGAGATGGTTAGATGGCATCACCGACTCAATGGACATGAGTTTGAGCAAACTCCGGGAGTTGGTGATGGACAGGGAGGCCTGGCGTGCTGCGGTGCATGGGGTGGCAAAGAGTCGGACGTGACCAAGCAACTGAACAACAACAATGATGTTTACTTACTTGCCTAATAAGTTTTGTGTTAATGGAGACAATATTTTGCTCTTGCTGCTAATATAGTGAGGAGTCTGAGCATGTTTGCACTAAGGGTCTAACACATAAGCAAAGCCTACTAAGAAACAGAGAAAAGAAACTTAGGAGGCAGTGGAAACTATGCATTATAAGCTCTCCAGCTTCATCATCCTCAGAATTCACAGGAAACTCAATGTGGTTTTTGGATTGCACAGGCTATAAAGTTTGAGTTTCAGGAACATTTTTTACCAAGAATTCAGAGAGAGAAAGGAAAGTCCCTAAAGAGGTGTGATTTGCACTTGGTTTCTCAGAATGAACTCTTTAATGCGAAATAAATTGTTAAAAGATTGTTTCAAAGAAATATATAAATTGATGCATAGAAATTTTGCTAAAGTAGACGTGGAGCTAGTCTTGATTTTGAGCCTGTATTCATCCTCACATTGAAAAGCAATTAGAAAATATGTCTAAGAAAAGTTGAAGCTTTTGGTTGATTTACAGGGAACTCTTTCAAGTGATGAGTGAGTGATAATCACTCAGTTGTGTCTGACTCTTTGCAACCACATGGACTGTAGCCTGCCAGGCTCCTCTGTCCATGGATTTTTCCAGGCAAGAAGTCTGGAGTGGGTTGCCATTCCTTCCCTGGTTTCAGGTAATGAGGCCAGGCCTTTATTTGCTATAAGATGTTTCTGAGTCAGTGAGTGATTGTGAAGTGGTAGGAAGAAAAGAAAATGAAATCTTAATAAAATGGTATATTTTTCAACAATGTATTATGAAGTGTAGATTTCTTAGAAGTATTTGCCATAATACTACTTGAAAGGATACATTTTTAAAAATTTTTGCTGAAATCAAAACATTACTTTTGATGTTTCAGAATTCTATGGTTCCTCTTGAAGATTTCAGACCCACAAAATCTAATCTGGAGATTTAATGAAACAAACCATGAAGAGAGTCCTTTACACAAAGAAGGAAAGATGAGAGAGAGGGAGGGAGGAAGGAAAACTGCTTATTTTATTATTTCAGCAATTTTCTTCATATCACAAAGTTGACCATGATGATGAGCTTTCTGTGCCAACCTGCCTGGGTTATAGCATCCAGTTATTCAATAAAATATTAATCTAGGTGCTGCTGTGAAAGGCATTTTGTGTATATGGTTAACATTCATGGTTAGTCAACTCTAAGTAAAGGAGATTATCCTTGCTACTGTGGGTGGGCCTCATTCAATCAGTTGAAAGGCCTTATGAGCAAAATCAAGATTTCCCTGGGAGAGAAGAAATTCTTTCTCAAAACTACAGAATTAGATCCTTAGATCCTACCCAAGGGTTTTCAGTTTTCCAGGAGAAAAATGAAAAGATTATCATGATTTATGTCAAACAGACCATTAGTGGTTTTTCCCCAGAACATTTATTGGGTTGACCAAAGGGTTTGTAACATCTTATGGAAAAAACCAAATGAATCTTTTGGTTTGGCTTCTTAAGAAGCCAATAGTTAGGCTTCTTAATCATTGTACACTTACACCATTTTATGGAGACAATAGGAAAATTAAGGGCAAGGCGGAGTTCATCACCACCTATATGACCTTGACAAGTCACTTAACATCTCTGAGCCTCAGGGTTCTCAATTATAGAATGAGAACACATCACTGACAAGGAGTATGTGTGCATGTGAGTGTTTGTGTGAGTGTGTGTGTGTGTGTGTGTGTGTGTGTGTGTAGGATAAAGTACTGATAGTAAAGCTTGCAGTTTCGTGTCTATGGAAAGTTAGCCAATAAATGGTGACTGGATTTGATATATTTGACATTTTAAAGTCACACATCTCTGAGATGACAAGTTCCTTAAGCAAAATAACCATTACGTTAAATAATACTTCCTCATACTTATCAAAGCACACCTCTAACAGGAACTTCCTGTCTTTCAGAATGAATTTTGGAATATGCTCAGAACACTAGTTTATCCAAAAGAAAATCCTCAACATGTGATGGTTACACTATAAAGAGAAATTTCCAGGACAGAAATAGAAATACATAGTTAATATATGTCTATAACTTATAAATACAAATAATAGGCATCTACAGACTCATGAGAATCATAGGCAATTAGATCTGAAAGAAGTATGGGAGATCATCTAGGTCTTACTTTATAAAAGTTTAGAAAAGTAAAATAACTCCTCCAAAGGCACAAATTCTCTCTAGCTATAACAAACCTAGATAGCATATTACAAAGCACAGACATTATTTTGACAACAAAGGTTCATATAGTCAAAGCTATGGTGTTTCCAGTAGTCATAGACAAATGTGAGAGTTGGACCATAAAGAAGGCTGAGTGCCAAAGAACTGATGCTTAAGAACTGGTGCTGGAAAAGACTCTTGAGAGTCACTTGGACTGCAAGGAGATCCAGCCAGTCCATCCTAAAGGAAATCAGTCCTGAATATTCATTGGAAGGACCAATGCTGAAGCGGAAGCTCCAATACTTTGGCCACCTGATGTGAAGATCTGACTCATTAGAAAAGACCCTGATGCTGGGAAAAATTGAGGGCCAGAGGAGAAGGGGACGATAGAGGATGAGATGGCATGACGGACTCAATGGACATGAGTTGAGCAAACTGGGAGATAGTGAAGGGCAGGGAAGCCTGGTGTGTTGCAGTCCATGAAATCACAAAGAATCAGACACAACTGAGTGACTGAACAACTCATAATTTATCTCCATACTTTAAGATTGTTCAAAGGGATAAATGCTATTCCCAAAACAAATCCTAATTCTTAGACTCTTTCTGCAAAAATAAAAAGGACAATGATTTTTCCTCTCACATGACTCGGGCTTATTAATAAACGTCTCGGGTCCTCTGGCGGTCGTTCTGGGGTGTCAGGCACTACGCCGAGGGCTTTGCTGAAGCTTTCTCATTTAATCCTCACAGGCAGCCCTTTAAGGTGTGTGCTTTTATCTTCACCATCACCCAGATGAGCCAACTTGGGCTCAGTGAGGTGAGGTGATATGGACAAGCTCTCACTGCTACCAAGTGGGAAGACCAGATCTGAAGCTAGTCAGCCTGACTCCAGGCTAGAGTCACATAATCAGGAAAAACCACCCCCTGGGTTTTGTGAACAGCTCACAGACTCCAATAGGCACAGTGGGAGAGACTTTGAGGGATGATCATCTGGACCCCCTGGTTCCACACCTGAGGAATCCAAGGCTGAGAGGGACACAGGGTTTGCTCAAGCCCACTGACTCACCAAACACAAAAGGAGCTTGGAACTCAGTTTTCAGGGATTTCAGGCAGGTGTTCTTTCAGTGTGGTTTCACTCCCTTCTGCATTTTGATTATTAAAGTCTAACTTTATTTGAAAATAATCCCCAAAGGAGAAATTTTTATCATGAAGTCCGTGGCCTCCAGCGGCCTGAGAGCATCTTCTGAAAGCCTCATGGGAAAATCCAGAGCAGAAGAAAATGACAGCAAAGCAGCCATGAGACAGAAGCTCACAAATCGTCACCTAAGATGATAAGCACCACTTTGGTCACTAAATGACATAACCACAAACACTGTCACCCTCTTCCTTCTTCCTGTGGTTATTCAATAGATGAGAAAGCACCAACCTTTGGGAAACTTCTGGAAAAAAAAAAGATGCTAGATGAGGCATGTTTTTCTCCTGAGTTTATTTAAAACTCAAAGATGGTGATAGGTTTTTGAAGGATATTAACCACCCCCTTTCCTTCTCAAACAGTATTTTACTTCCACCCACTCAACACTTTTTTATAAGTAAGACCACTTAGTCACGGAAGAAAAGGAAGTAACCAAGACTGGCAGTTGGGTGTTAGAGTCTCAAGTGACTTCAACAGAGATACAGATTTGCAGCTGAAAATGTTACTATGGTTAGGAGTTTCCTTCCTCCAAGCCTGTAGCTGAAGAAAAACCCTCTCTGTGAGACCATGCACACAAAGCCAGCTGGCAGCTCCTAGAACTGATGTAGTGAGGAGCACTCCTCATGGAGGATGGGGACTAGCGGCTGGGAAGTCCACTTCATTTATGCAGAGTAGTGACTGCTTAAAAGTCTGACTCCCTACCTCTCCTGCCAATCAGTCCCACTGCTGTATGCACCCATGGGGTCCTGCACCTCCTCCTGGGGTTCACCTCAATGCATTTCAAGTGTTACAAGCTGTCACTGTTTTCAGGCAGGAGCTGTACCTGTCTTATTCCTCCCTTTCCATAGCATCTAGCAATAGATGCCCAAGAAATCTTTCACAATTTCATGTTAGATGATTGTGGTATATTCCCTAGACATTTGCAGAATAAATCAAGTTACTTTTCAAATGCAAGATACTTAACAGAGCTCCATGTCCTGTGGCAACTCGTCCTGACAGGTCCTATAACTTGTTCCACTGGAGTCATGGTACCCAACATCTGTCTCAGTGGGTCTAAAACATGTTACAAAGACCCAGAGCAGGGAATTCCAGCAGAACACAAGGAAACTGTTCTCTCCTTTGAGCCTTCTTTACCTCTGTCAGGGTGTATCCTCTCCTTATTTAATCACATAACATTTTTGGATTATGTTACATTGTTTCTGTTCATTGTCATGTAAAAAAAATGGAAAGAAATACATCTTATTATTTGAGTCTAAATATAACCCCACTCCAGTACTCTTGCCTGGAAAATCCCATGGATGGAGGAGCCTGCTAGGCTGCAGTCCATGGGGTCGCTAAGAGTTAGACACGACTGAGCGACTTCACTTTCACTTTTCACTTTCATGTATTGGAGAAGGAAATGGCAACCCACTCCAGTGTTCTTGCCTGGAGAATCCCAGGGACGGGGGAGCCTGATGGGCTGCCATCTACAGGGTCTCACAGAGCTGGCCACGACTGAAGCGACTCAGCAGCAGCAGCAGCATAAGCTTTGAGTGTATGTCTGCTAACTTTTTCCTGTTCCTATTCCATGTTACTAAGAGCACTGTTGATTCTTATTCTCTCGTTTCCCTCTTGAGATGCCCCTGTCCTCCCCTCACTGTCAAAAGTGTTAGTGTCATGTGTACCTGAAAAGGACTAGAATTGAAGGAAGTGATCATGCTGACAATAGAGACAAATTTTTAAATTTGTCTCTAACTTGAGAGAAATCAGTCCCTAACTATGCCCAGCATGGGTTTGAGCACAGTCCTGTGTACAAGGCTCCCTGGTAATGCCAACTGGGCAAGAAGCATCACTATCTTCCTCCCTCAAAGAGTCCATCCTTCCACTCAGTATGATCGTCCCCCCTCCTACATAAACTCATAGATGAGGAATATAAGCGCCAAAAAGTTAAAACTACATGATAGCCAAGAAGGTGTTTTCAAATCCATGCTAACCACTTTCCTTTAAAGCTACATTACTTTTTAATACCCACTTGTGTCCCAGGTTTCCCCATCAAAGCTCCACATTAGAACTGATGCTTATTTTTCACTATTTCCTCTCCTCATTCCCTCTATACAGTCTGTTACTCAACCCCTGCATGTCATGCTCTGAAGTGTCAGTAAGATTTTTCTTTTTATTCATAGTCCAGGCTCAATTCATTCACTTTACTTAAAAAAACACTGATGAAATTCTTACCCTGTGCCAGGCAATATTTTTATAGGTATTAGAAATATGATTAATTTATCTATATCTCCAGCTCATTCTAGAAAGTAATATAAATCATATATAAGTTTAAAAGAGAGAGTGTAAGAAAAGAGAGAAGAAAGGTAGAAAGGAAGGGAAGGAGAGAGAGATGATATTAAAATAGGAGCAAAGGGCAGAAAATTAAGACCAAGGCCATAAAATGGAATCAGAATTAGGTTTTAAGTCCATCCCATGAAGATCTGTAAATTTCCTATGGTTGGATGAGAGTTAACTTGAATTCTTTTAGTCAAGGCAAAATGGGAAAACTTGATCAATTTCACAATCAAAAGTATATCTAACATTTAAAAAACACACACATACAACCAGAATTGCTCAGAAGTACCATTCGTCTTGGTCCTAAAAGCAGAAAAGCATTTTTTCTCAAGTATCCACATAGAAATAGAAATGATTAAGTATCCTTCCTCTTTGCAAAAACAAAAATGATACTGTGTGTTCCTCTCCAACGACTTTCTTATTTTTCCTTTCTCCCAGGCATTCTGTTTTGACTCACTTCCTATTCACTTTCAACCCACTGCACTGAAACTTCCATCCTCATGACTTCTTTGAAACTGCCTGACAACTTACAGTTAACCTGTCCTGCGACTTCACACTTATCCTGCTCAATCTCCCTTTTCCCGTCACTTCCAGGCTGTGGCCAGAGCACTTCACACAGAGGACTACCTTGATGTGTCTGCTCCCGTGAAGAACCTATTGAAGACCAACCTCATCACACCCTAACTCTTCTCCCAGTTTCCAAGGTGTTCACATCCAGCTTTATCTCCCACACTAGAGCTCACATCCTCAAATCCAATCAAGAAAAATGGTATGGTTGACCCCAACCCCTATATCTCTCTCATCTTTGAAGGATTCCTTCAAAGGATTCCTACTCACAGCTTCAACCCTGCCTCCAGGCTCTAAGAAACCCACATTTACAACAAGGGGACTTGTAGATTCCATTGTGGTACGCTGGCCTGGTCTTGCTGCTCACATCCACTCTGTCAAGAGCACCTCTCATCTTTTCTTCTGACCACTAGCACCTCACCCTGACTAAGTTATCACATGTTGAGCCCCAGGCACCAGGCGCTAATACTAACTCCACAGAGATCTCCTCTGACTTCCGACCTTCCTGGGCTTCTGTGTGTTGGCTGCTGCGTCACCCTCTGTTGATAGCCAGCCTCTCCCTTCTTGTGCTTCTTTTGGACGTGTGAGTAGTTGCCCAGTATGCTTTCTCCCAACAGTCAAACATCCTGGTGTCACACACCAACCACTTCTGAGATGACCTTGATTTCATGTTCTAAAGCTGGCTTAGACTTGAGCCCACTGATTCTAATTCCTGAACTTCAGCCTGGCCCATGCTCTAAACAGACAAACTCAGTCTCCTCCTTACAGAGTTCACACAGTAATTATGGGCCCACTTATTTTTCTTTGTTTTGTTTTTTCCCAGCTTTTATTGAAGTATAAATGAAAAATAGAAGTTGCATTACTTAAGGTGCATAATATGATATTTTCATAAACATATACATCGTGAAATAAGCACCACAATCAAACCAATTAACATATCCATCACTTTTATAGTTACATTTTTGCTTTTCTTGGTGAGCACCATTGTGAGCTACTCTCTTAGTAAATTTCAAGCACATGATAGAGTATGATTGTACATAGGCACCAGGTGGTACATTAGCTCTCCAGACACCTTATTTAGTCTACATAACTGAAACTTTGAAGCTTTTGATCAATACCTCTGTGTTTCCCCACCCCTCAGCTCCTGTACCACCAATCTACTCTCTGCCTCTAAGTCCCATTTTTTTCATTGTTCCCATCTTTAGGATGGTATACTTCCGTCCTGCAAAGCTAAACCTATCCTTCAGTTATGACTTCAAGTCCTACTTCAACAAGAACATTCTAATTTTTCACTAGTACATCATTCTGAACTTTATAGTAGCTACCATCTGTACTATCTTTATCCTTCCAAGGATATAACACAATTGTTGCTAATACCATTGCAATTACATAACAGATATTTGATTTCAGCATAATTGCATTTCAATACTCACAATAATTCAAAATATGAGAGTCATGTGGAGTTTTCATAAAATAAATTACAAAGTATTGGGCTATAAATTTAACCTAAATATATAAGGAAGGTATTTAGGAAGACAGAAAGATAAATAGATAGGTCATGACCTTACATGATGGCAAAGCTATGGAAAAATTTTAGCTCTCAATTATAGTTCAGTTCAGTTCAGTTGCTCAGTCATGTCTAACTCTTTGCAACCCCATGAATTGCAGCACACCAGGCTTCCCTGTCCATCACCCAATTTCCAGAGCTTGCCCAAAAAACTCATGTCCATTGAAGCAATGATGCCATCCAACAATCTCATCCTCTGTCATTCCCTTCTCCTCCTGCCTTCAATCTTTCCCAGCATCAGGGTCATTCCCAATGAGTTAGTTCTTTGCATCAGATGGCCAAAGTATTGGAGTTTCAGCTATAACATCAGTCTTTCCAATGAATATTCAAGACTGATTAAAAGGATTGATTGGTTTGACCTCCTTGCAGTCCAAGGTACTCTCAAGAGTCTTCTCCAATGCCACAGTTCAGAAGCATCAATTCTTCAACACTCAGCCTTCTTTATGGTCCAACTCTCATATCCACGCATGACTACCAAAGCTTTGACTATATGGACATTTGTCGGTAAAGCAATGACTCTGCTATTTAATATGTTAAGTTGGTCACAGCTTTTCTTCTAAGGAGCAAGCATCTTTTAATTTCATGGTTGCTGTCACCATCTGCAGTTATTTTGAAGTCCAAGAAAATTAAGTCTGTCACTGTTTCCACTGTTTCCCCATCTATTTGCCATGAAGTGACGCATGACAAGTGAAACTCTCTTTGCCATGAAGTGAACCTCTCAGTTATATGCCAGCATAAACATTATGTTGTTGGTGTTTACCTAAAGAATGTATGTTAAGTAGACTAAAGACAAACTGGGAAAAGTAAGACAAAAGCCATATACTGTAAATGGATTTTAGATGAACTGCTTTAGGTTACATTCTCTCGAGAGAGATTTAAAAAGTTATTTCAGTATATGGGTGTGACTTTCTTGTACATTAAAAAATATATATTCAGCATCATGTGACCAAACTTGCTACAAACTATATTTATTTGGTATTTTTTAACAAACATGAACAGCTAAAATTTGGTTTCAATGGATCAACATGAAGAAAATATTCTAACAATACAAAATAAAGTGAGATGACCAGCTAGATCTCCAGGCTCTATCTTGTTTTATAATTATAGGATTCAATGAAATACTAAATCACCTGTTGCTAACAGATTCTTGAGATAACTTTCATTCCAATAGTATGTACACTGTATGCAAAGCAATGGACTGGACATTGCTTTTTTATGGTTTCTAAATTTATTTCAAGACTACAGTATTTATAATTAGAGCCTAGATTGTTCCAATATATAGCTATGTACCTAAATCAAGTCACTTAACTTCTCTGACTTTATTTACTCAGTTCTAAGATAGTGATAATATAATGCCCTTTATTCTACAAGACAACATTGTGAAAAACATATGAGATAATGTATTTAAATGCCACATAATATTTAATACATAATTTAATTACTGCTTTAAGAATAAACAATAACCACCTAAAGTTAAACATTTTGAGATTATAGTCATTCAACTTGAAATAGCTAGAATTTTACATTAATATCAGGTGATTTCTTTCTGCTTTGGTTACCATGACTGGCCAAGCTTGTTGCTGTAAATAAATGGGCACTTGGATGTTTCTAAAAAATACATGTGGCTCAAGTTGAGACTTCTTCCGCTTTGTGGTCTCACATGTCTGACCACAGCAACTATTTTTAACCATGGCCTATGCTTTTTAGTGACATCTAACGCCACACAGGAGAGTCATCATCCTCTCTGAGACATAGAGAGGTATGACGTGTGACTACAACATACTTCTTTCTTTCTTTATCATTTTAACATGTGTTTCTACTTTGATAATTTTGAGACCATTCAGATCACCTTCCAACACTGAGGGAGACATAGAGCATTGCTTCCTCAAGTCTGTAAACTTCTGATATGAAAATGGGTTAGCCAACTGTTCTTGACCTATTTTAAAAATAAAAATGTTTCCAGAGAAAGTTTATGAAATGACAACAAACAGCCATTATTTTCCACTCTTAAAAAAAAAAAGTGGAAGTGGCTCAGTTGTGTCTGACTTTTTGCTACCCCATGGACTATAGTCTGCAAGGCTCTTCTGTCCATGGAATTCTCCAGTAAGAATACTAGAGTGGGTTGCCATTCCCTTCTCCAAGGAATCTTCCCAATCCAGACACTGAACTCAGGTCTCTTGCATTGCAGGCATATTCTCTACCATCTGAGCCACCAGGAAGACCCTAACCAAGTCGCTGTAAAATCTACATATAAGCAGTGAATCAAAATCATGGGCAAGCCAATGCCTACTATTTTCGGGGGAAGGTATAGATGTAATGTAAATGGCTGTGTTCTGAATTTTAAGAATACAAAACAATTCTATTATACTCTATTTCTAAGAATCAATACAGAAATTGTGCCTCTATTTTAGTGCTGTTACATGATCAAGTAAGAAAATAACATCAAGAAAATTAAAGATACCAAGGGAACATTTCATGCAAAAAAGGGCTTAATAAAGGACAGAAATGGTATGGACCTAACAAAAGCAGAAGATACTAAGAGGTAGCAAGAATACACAGAAGAACTGTCCAAAAAGATCTTCATGACCCAGATAACCATGATGGTGTGATCACTCACCTACAGCCAGACATCCTGGAATGTGAAGTCAAGTAGGCCTTAGAAAGCATCCCTACGAACGAACAAAGCTGGTGGAGGTGACAGAATTCCACTTGAGCTATTTCAAATCCTAAAAGATGATGCAGTGAAAGTGCTACACTCAATATGCTAGCAAATTTGGAAAACTTAGCAGTGGCCACAGGACTGGAAAAGGTTAGTTTTCATTCCAATCCCAAAGAAAGGAAATGTCAAAGAATGCTCAAACTACCACACAATTGCACTCATCTCACATGCTAATAAAGTAATGTTTAAAATTTTCCAAGCCAGGCTTCAGCAATATGTGAACTGTGAACTTCCAGAGGTTCAAGCTGGTTTTAGAAAAGGCAGAGGAACCAGAGATCAAATTGCCAACATCCACTGGATCATGGAAAAAGCAAGAGAGTTCCAGAAAAACATCTATTTTTGCTTTATTGACTATGCCAAAGCCTTTGACTATGTGGATCACAATCAACTGTGGAAAATTCTTCAAGAGATGGGAATACCAGATCACCTGACCTGCCTCTTGAGAAACCTGTATCCAGGTCAGGAAGCAACAGTTAGAACTGGACATGGAACAACAAACTGGTTCCAACAGGGAAAGGAGTACGTCAAGGCTGTATATTTTCACCCTGCTTATTTAACTTATATGCAGAGTACATCATTAGAAACACTGGGCTGGATGAAGCACAAGCTGGAATCAAGATTGCTGGGAGAAATATCAATAATCTCAGATATGCAGATGATACCCCCCTTATGGCAGAAAGTGAAGAAGAACTAAAGAACCTCTTGATGAAAGTGATAGAGGAGAGTGAAAAAGTTGGCTTAAAGCTCAGCCTTCAGAAAACTAAGATCATGGCATCCGGTCCCATCACTTCCAGGCAAACAGATGGGGAAACAGTGGAAACAATGGCTGACTTTATTTTGTTGGGGGGGCGGGGCTCCAAAATCACTGCAGATGGTGACTGCAGACATGAAATTAAAACATGCTCACTCCTTGGAAGAAAAGTTATGACCAACCTACATAGCATATTAAAAAGCAGAGACATCACTGTGCCAACAAAGGTCCATCTAGTCAAGGCTATGGTTTTTCCAGTAGTCATGTACAGATGTGAGAGTTGGACTATAAAGAAAGTTCAGCATTGAAGAATTGATGCTTTTGAACTGTGGTGTTGGAGAAGACTCTTGAGAATCTTTTGGTTTGCCAGGAGATCCAACCAGTCCATCCTAAAGGAAATCAGTCCTGGGTGCTGGGTTTTCATTGGAAGGACTGATGTTGAAGCTGAAACTCCAATACTTTGGCTATCTGATGCAAAGAGCTGACTCATTTGAAAAGATCCTGCTGCTGGGAAAGATTGAGGGCAGGAGGAGAAGGGGGCAACAGAGGATGAGATGGTTGGATGGCATCACCAACTCAATGGACATGAGTCTGAGTAAACTCTGGGAGCTGGTGATGGACAGGGAGGCCTGGTGTGCTGCAGTCCATGGGATGGCAAAGAGTTTGGCACAACTGAGTGACTGAAGTGAACTAAACTGATTATCATTGGAAATAAACACATCAGAGACCCATAGGTGTTAAGGCTCAACAAATCTTTCTGTTAGAGTTTATGCAATATGTGAAAAAGACCATTATTGAAATTTCATTACTAAGAGCCATATTAAACTTCTTGATAAAATACCTGTGAAGATATGCTGGAAGAATAAGTTTTATACACATTGAATCATATGGAGTTTTTAATCCATCATATCTACTGCAGAGAAAATTGTTTTGCCACAACTGTCTGGGAAGTGAGAAGGAACTGTGAGCCAAATAAAATTCCTACAATCTGAGTCCAATTCTCTACCCACACAATGTCACCAGCTTCTTTCCTTACACACTCATTCAGAAACCACACCTCCAAGAACTCAGCAAACCTCCGAGAAGCTGGCACCCCAAGATGGCTGCCCTTCACAGGTAAAGACTGAGAGGAAACAGGAAAGGAGGCACTCTGGGGACCAGCTGCCCATCCCACAGGATGGGGTTAGCCTCCAAGGCCCTTTCAACCCCAAAGATGGAACAGGGCAAACATCAGGCTGAGGGGTTGTTGGCACAAAGATGTTGGCCATTGACTATTATTTCAATACTGTACTGTCAACCACTAAAGCTGACCAGTAAATGTATTCCAAATAAATATAGCAGATTCCAAAGAGTTCTGATGGGTAAAAATCTTTCTTACCACATACATGTGTAGACCTTCTGAAGAGAATAAATGCATTTTTTAAAAGACCAAATAGACCATTATAAAAGTCAATCACAAAGGCCTCCATAAAGTTCCCAAAGAAGAAGTTACAAGATCACAATTCAATAAAAATTTGATATTAAAGGTGCTCATTTAAACAAAAAAAAAACAGTTTGTAGGTATAATAGTCTACAAAAACCTCAAGTCAGAAGGATAAAATAAAGGACTATTTGTTAAATAAAATACAGCACTATTTATGCAACAAAATGGGAACTGCGCTGTGCTGTAGTCGCTTCAGTCATGTCCAACTCTTTGAAACTCCATGGACGTAGCCCACCAGGCTCTTCTGTCCATGGGGATTCTCCAGGCAAGAATACTAGAGTGGGTTGCCATGCCCTCCTCCAGGGGATCTTCCCAACCCAGGAATCAAACTGGGGTCTCCTACCTTTCAGGCAGATTCTTTACCAATTGAGCTATCAGGGAAGCCCAAAATTGAGACTAGTATATATTAAATCACAATTTCATAGTTTGTTTTTAAGAAACAAGTGTATTAAATGTTTATATCACACACACACACACAAAATGAAGAAATAATCACAAAAGAAAGCAGTTAGTCAATGAACAATGAAGGTAATCAATGAAGAAAATATTAGGTTAAAAACTGAAAATAATAAATTGAAAGTTCAGTTCAGGAAAAGTTAAATGGAAAAAAATAAAATGATAGAAAAACTTCTGTCCTAATAAAACAGAAATAAGTGAATAATATTTTAAAGGAAACATAAGGAGATAAGGAGATGATTCATTATCCATTCATTCATTTGCTTATTAGGAAAGTCTATGGATCATGAAGTGCTGAATTCTACGTGATGGGGTATAATAAGACCAATGCAAGGAAAGTCCTAACCTCCTTGAGCCAATATGTGAGGAAGGGGAGGTTAGGGGAGGAGGGAGAGAATAGGAAACAGGGAGGGAGAAAAGAACCGTAGAAGCAAAGAAAGAAAAAGAACATAGGCAGAAAGGAAAACAATTGACAATAAATGCTAAAATAAAAATGTGATGGGATTAAAGACAGACAGAACAAAGTGGTGGAGAGGTTCACCTGTGTGTTCAGGCAAAGTCCCTGTGATAAGACAGCTCCTGGCCCTGAAGGAAGCGGAGAGGTGAGCTTCGCTTGTTTCTGGGAAGATCATTTCAGGGAGAATGATGGCCAACTACAAAGGGCTCAACCTTCCAAGCAGGGTTGATGGCGAGGGAGGAACATTACTAACCCTCCAGTGCTTTCAGGAATCCATGGCTGGGCTGAGTCTGATGAAGCAGTGCTTGTGGCGGAGCCTCCCCACACTCCACATAACGCAGGAGCAGTAAGGAACTGCCGGAGTCTCTAGGCGGCCGGGCTCCAGATGCTTCAGGAGGGTCTGAGTCTCAGAGGAGCATGGAAGAGCCGGACAGCTGGACGGAACTTAGCAGCCACCTGCCTGCACCATCTGAGGACTCGGCAGGACTGGGGATAACTAGGTTATCGATGTGCCTGGACCACCAAGGATCAGAGGGCAGTGTGGAGGGATGCCAGGATGGACAGAGGACCTAAGTAGGACCAGGTGGACTCTTCTGCTCAAAACAAGCCAACAGGCCCAAAATGAAGTCGTTTATGCCAAGGCTCATGTCACCAAACTGAGACTTAATTAGCTTTTGCGGCAGTGGCGGTTTGGTCGCTAAGTCATGTCCGACGCTTGCAACCTCAGAAATGCAATATGGTACCGGTCAGTCAGGAGTCACCTGATCAGCACTAGTGAGGTCATCTGTCTGATGACCCCTGCCATCCCTTATTGGAAGGTGCCCTGGAGGTAACCAATCTGCTTTCCGCCCCCCGCCCCCCACCAAGTGTAGCTTCCTTGTTCCTGTTCCCTCCTTCCTATAAAAGTCTTTCATTTTGTTCAGTTCCTTGAAGCACCTTTCTGTTAGATTAGATGCTGCCCAATTTGAACCAATTTTTGCTCAAGTGAACTCTTAACACTTTTACTAAGCCTTGGTTTATATTTTAACACTCTCTGCTCTGAGGTCACAGTTTTATGGTATCCCCAGAAGAATCAGAGATTTTGAAATACAGTTAGAGGATATGAAATTTCAGTTTCTCAAATACATAAATTAATGGGCTGAAATCCATATTCACTTAACTGCTGAGGACATGAGAATGCAAATATACATACAGATATGAAAATACACACTTGCCATGGAATATGTATATTGCCTGCCAAGTTTTTTGTTTTGTTTTTGTTTTGTTTTGTTTTGTTTTGTTTGGGCAGTGCTGCATGGCTAAAGAATCTTTGTTTCTTGACCAGAGCTTGAACTCAGGCCACAGCAGTGAAAGCACCAAGTTCTAACCATTGGACTGCCAGGGAATTACCCAAGGCATCTTTTTCCTTGCTGTGTTTTCTCTGGAATTAAGGTTATCTAAGCTCTGAATGTGTCATCAGCCTTGCACAGACCAAATCCTGGATGTGCTCAGTAAATAGTATTCTGCTGTAATTAAGAAAATTGATTATAGCTAAGAAACTGCTATGAAGGCGTGTAGAGTCAGGAGTGCAGAGGACAGGGAATCTGACCTAGTTCAGAAGACTGGGACAGCTTTCCTGAGAAAGAGGATTTATACGTTTCCCAAGTGAGAGAGCCTGTGGAGCAGGTTTTTTCACACCTATTTTGCAAGTGAGGAAAAAGGGGACAATGTTTACCTCAGGGGAGGTCAGGCACTGCCTTATCTATAATAGCTTGCTTTTCACAGGGAGAATGATTTTGTGCATTACTTGTGTAACTAAAAATCTGTTTTTATATAAACTTAAGGAAATCATGCCTGATCATCTAGCAAATGTTGCCAGTGCTAGGATTTCAACTAGGTCTGTCAACCCCAAAGTTCATAACCAGTATGCTCTAGAAAACATCCACACTTCCAGGAATAAGGCAATGGGCATGGAAATCACCACGAAAAGAATACAGCATGAGCTGTTTTAATGAAGGGTTAGAGGCTCGGTGCACAGGTGTGTAGAACAGGTCACCACGTATCCTTTAGCACCGAGGACTTTAGAGACTGTTCCACGACAAGTGCCCAGTGCCGTCCTCCTAGGAATTCGTGTTCTGCCTCACAGTCAGAACTGTGACAGGCTCCCTGCTGCGGAGACTCTGACTCCTGTGTACTCTTCTGAAAGATGACGGGAAGATGCAGAACTTAAATATGAATAAGTACCAAAGGTGGGACCTGGCTCTCTGGCCTCTACTGGTAAAATCTCTCTCTGCAATGAACACACACACACACACACACACACACACACACACACACACACACACCACTGCCACTAACACTTTTTTATCCAGTTCATTACAGGCAGGAAATCTCTGATAATCTTGTAAGAAAGGGTGATAGGCCTTATTTTATTATAAGGTAAGCATCAGCGTTTTACCGCCTTGGAACTTGGAAGTACACATCAGGATTCTTTGTTGTAAGCAAAACTAAGACAGGACAAAAACCTAATTAGGCATCAAAGGAATGCATGTATTACAGGCCTACTGGGTAGCTCTTTTAAGCTCTACAGGGCCCAGAAGTTGGAAACTCCATTTCAAATCTTGCTGCCGAACTTCCCCACACATTGGCCATCACCACCCACCCCAGGGGAACAGGTACTCAGTTGCCAACACTCCAAACCCCAGGCACACAGTGCTGCTTCCAGATCCTTCAGCACTACTGCCCCAGAATGGACCATAGCTGCTAAACCCATCCCCCCATCTCACCCCCCCATCTCCGCTGCTCCCTGCTTCTCTGCCTGACTCCCTTCTGATTCACACTCTCAGCGTGCAAGTACACCTGACCAGCGGGTGCCCTGGCATGTACCCATGTCCTCACTACGGGGAGTATGAAACATATTTAATTTTCATTTACAAAGTGGGAGGTGGACTTTTATCTTATAATGTAGGGGGTCTTCAAAGGGTTTGAGTGCCTAGAAATCAAACAGCGTGACAAATATCTGCCAGTGAGTACCATGGCAGAATCGAGAAGAAGCCAAAATGTCTTTTTCCATCCTCGTTTTCTTTTTTGAAACAAGGGACAAAAATAAATAAATAAATAAAAACTTTAAAAAGTCAATAATAGATGTGATAAATCCATTCTGAAACTCTTTAACACCTTCATTTTCAGCCAAAGGTGAGTGAGTGTTCTACCTGAAGAAAACGAGCCTTCACAGAGGTTAAAGGTGGTGCTGCAAACTGGTGTAGCATAAAATAGACGCCTAGCTGGCTTTTGGCCACAGGGACACAATAATGTGCCCTTTCAGCACCAAAGCTGCCGCTCCTGCAGAACCTCCTCAGTGACCTTCCCGCTCCTCCGCAGCCCTGCCACCCCCTTGGCCCATCTCTCCGGAATAACACGTGCACAAGTGCTATTTAGCATCGTGAAACACACTGTTTTGGTCACTGAAATCCGCCTCAATACTATAATCGTGGACTATGAAAATATGTGAAATAGGTCTTAGCTATAGAATCTCAGGGGTGAGAGAAAAAAAATAAAACAGCTATGCAGCCTGCTCTCTAAAGATGTCACCTAGTGCTTCAAGAAAAGTGTTGCCATTGGATTTTTCTACAAAATTATCATGAAAAGTGAAAGTGTTAGTCGTTCAGTCCTGTCCCATTCTTTGCCAACACCATGGGCTGTAGCCCTCCAGGCTCCTCTCTCCGTGGGATTTCCCAGGCAAGAATTCTGGTGTGGCTTGCCATTTCCTTCTCCAGGAGATCTTTCAGACCCAGGAATCAAACCGGGTCTCCTGTATGGCGGGCAGATCCAAAATTATCACATCAGTTTTTTATTACAGTGGGTTGTAGCGACACCTACTGGCTAACAGGCATATTTAGAAATCCCCAATTTGATCAGTTAAGTTCAATTTTTCATTCCTTTCTTTCCCCGTCAATGCAGACATGATGTTTCCATTTAAGGATTCCAGCACATTTAAAGAAGAAAGTATATATACGAAAGATAGAAATGCTCAGAAGAGCTGTAATCAAGAAAGGCCAACTTTTTAAAAAATTCTACTTAATTGAAGTTTTTGATACCAGCTATCGATTATAGTTTAAAAAGAAATAGACTATAAAATTATGCAAGTTCAAAATAATGCATGCACTTTAATCAGTAAATACTCCCAAAATATCGGAAAGTGAGGTAGAATTGTTTAACATAAAATTACTGGGATACAAGTCACAGATTTACAGACCTGAGTGTGCTGCTAATTAGCTACTGTGACCTTCAGCAAACTGCGTGACTTCTCTCTGCCACAATTCCATAGGTGGTAACATAAGGGAGGTCAGAATTTAGATGACTTTTGAGAGTCACCAAATCACTACAAATTACTGTCAGTCACATGGTCTTCCTTATCTTGACCTCTGTTCCTAACACTACAGAATATCTGGGTGCTCTGTTCCAACTCAGAATCAAAGGCTTAATATATGTCAGTATTTCTGGCACAGGACTTTTCTTTTAGGTCATAAAATTTAGGTTCTTAAAATTAAATTCATTTATGGTCACAAACTTGGATTAATGTTTCATCATTTCTCTAGCTGTTGAATGAAGTGATATTAGCTTTGATGTTTCCTCCATTTACTTCACTAAAATGAAGAAAGAACCATTAGCATCCTTTACTTAGTATTTTTCACTAGTTCCATGAGTTTCTTAATTCTAGTTGACTCTATCAAGTCTTCTCACCATCTTCTACTTTCTATATCTGAAAGCCCTAGTCCTGAAAAGTGAAAGTGAAATCGCTCAGCCATGTAAGACTCTTCTCGACCCCCTGGACTGCAACCTACCAGGCTTCTCTGTCCTTGGGATTTTCCAGGCAAGAGTGGAGTGGGTTGTCATTTCCTGCGCCAGGGGATCTTCCTGACCCAGGGATCAAATCCAGGTCTCCCACATTGCAGGCAGACACTTCACCCTCTGAGCCACCAGGGAAGCCCTCACATTAGGCCTCCCCAACCACTTTCCTTATCTTCACTTTCTAATTATTTTAATTTTTATTTTCTTTTAGAAAATTTACTATTAACTATTTCAAGCAACCCTGTGGACTGTAGTCCTACCAGGCTCCTCTGTCCATGGAATTCTCCAGGCAAGAGCACTGGAGTGGGTTGCCATTTCCTTCTCCAGGGGATCTTCCCAACCCAGGGATCAAACCCGGGTCTCCTGCACTGGAGGCAGATGCTTTAACCTCTGAGTCACCAAGGAAGCCCATAGAGAAACTATAAGTAATAATATGTCAGAGACTCTTGGCTCCACCACTTCTGGGGGGATTGGTAAATTTTAACATTTTGTTTTACTTGATTTATTAAAAATAGAACCTGTGTATCTGTTCCCTATCCCCACACCTTCACTATCTACCTTTTCAGTTTATAATCTACATGCATATCTTCACATTTTATTAGTATAATCATAAATAATATGTGTATTAGTTTACATGATTTTAGATAGTATATAAATTTTTCATACAAGTATATAGCATTTTGCAACCTATGGAAAAGTTGTTCATTTAACGGTGAAATCTTTCAATCTTTTAAGGTTTATAACCCTTAGATTTTAAGGATCTTTCTCTATCAAAAGGTCATAAAAATAGTCCCCATTGATTTTGCTTTAATTAGAGATGTAATGTTTATGTCTTAACCCATATTTTTGTGTATAATGTGAGGTTAGGGGTCTAACTTTATGAGTTTTTCCCCATGAGGATAATCAATTATACCAGTACTACCTATTGAGTAGACTATATTTGCTGCTGATTTCCTCCTCTGTCATTTTATTTACCATATGAGTGGGAATATTCTGTCCTTGTTCTTCTTTTTATTTGCACAGATACTGCTTTCTCTAAATTTCAGCTTTAGAGTAAATCTAGGTATCTGTTCTCTCCACCTTTTTGGAAAGCACAATCACTATTTTTGAGCCTTCCTTTTACATTTGAATTTATGGCAAGAACTTGTTAAATTCAAAGGAAAAAGCTCTAGTGTAACTTTGTTTGGAATTATATGGAATGTACAGGCAAATGAGGGCAGTTTATATATATATATAAAACATACATATATGTTTATAGCACTTTCCTCTAGCTCATTTGCATAAGTCCTCTGTTTTGCAAAATATATTAAATTTTCTCTAGAAATTCTTTCCTATTTCTTGTAAACTTATTTTTATTTCCACCTTTTTGGAAAGCACAATCACTATTTTTGAGCCTTCCTTTTACATTTGAATTTATGGCAAGAACTTGTTAAATTCAAAGGAAAAAGCTCTAGTGTAACTTTGTTTGGAATTATATGGAATGTACAGGCAAATGAGGGCAGTTTATATATATATATAAAACATACATATATGTTTATAGCACTTTCCTCTAGCTCATTTGCATAAGTCCTCTGTTTTGCAAAATATATTAAATTTTCTCTAGAAATTCTTTCCTATTTCTTGTTAAACTTATTTTTAGGTTCTATATAATTGTTGCCACTATTATAAATGTTGTGCTTTAAGCTGAGTTTTTCTCATTGATGCTGGGAGGGATTGGGGGCAGGAGGAGGAGGGGATGACCGAGGATGAGATGGCTGGATGGCATCACGGACTCGATGGATGTGAGTCTGAGTGAACTCTGGGAGTTGGTGATGGACAGGGCGGCCTGGCGCGCTGCAATTTATGGGGTCGCAGAGTCGGACACGACTGAGCGATTGAACTGAACTGAACTGACACTAAAGAAAAGCAGTTTACTTTCACATGTCAATTTTACATTTCAACAATCCTATTAACATTTCTTTACTGTTAAATAAATTCCCTGTATCATTCTTTGAATTTTCTAAATAGATAATCCTACCATATGATAAAAAATAATAATTTTGTCTCTTCATTATTAATAATTATGTTTAATTTCTGCACTAGATATGGCCACTAGCAAAATGTTGAATAGAAAAAGTGATATAACCTTTTATGATAATACTTCAAGCATTTTACTACGGTATTTGCTGTAAGTTTTGATAGAAATTTTTCACACGATTAAGGAAATTCTCTATTACTAGTTCTTTAGGAATTTTTACTGCACATAAGCATTGCATATTTTTATCAAATGACTTTCCTAAATTTATGGAGGTGATCATAGGTCTTTTATCTATTAATGGGGTAAAATATGCTAATAAAATTCATAGAAATAAAAACTCCTTGTATTCTGAAACAAACTCAGTTTAATCCTAAGGTATTACTTTACTCAATGTTAGATTAGATTTGCTAATATCTTAGGAATTCTGCTTATAAATTCATAAGAAAGATGAGTCTGCAATTTTCCTTTCTCATGTGGTCATTCTTGGGCTTCAATACAGAGGTTTTACTAGTCTTCTAAAATGTGCTTACAAGGGTACAAATTCTCTACTCTCTGAAAAAGTTTAAGCATTGAGATTATCTGTTAATGACATATTTGGTATCTGTTATGACATATTTGGTAAAATCTATCTGTAAAATTATCTGGGGCTGGATATGTATGTTTGTTAGTATAAGTGAAGACGGGAGGGGACTGGGTTCTTAAGATTTTTGACCTTTCCATCTAATTCTCTTAATATAGATTTATTCAAATGTTTTATTTATTTTCCAGTCAGCTCAAATAAGGTACAAATCTGACCATTTACTTCCTGCCTTGATAGTACTCGCCTACGATTAAGCCTAACATGTGCCGCCATCTGTGGGTCTGTAACCATGATCTTCATCCATCTTAATGTTGTTATAGGACAGATCTCTTTTTTCTCTCCATCACTTTTGCCAGACAGACTTCCTTACTAACTGTATGCAGAAACTGACATATTTATTTCTTAATTCTATGTTCCCTTTCCATCAAATTGGAATTACAGTTTTTAAAGTTTATTGTTACTTGCTACAGGCCAACATTCCTGATGAATATAGATCAAAAAAACTCTCAATAAAACTAGCAGGCCAAATTCAGCAGGACATTACAAGAATCATTCACTGCTGAAACAGGACTTATCTCCGGATGCAGGGATGTGTCAGTTATTATTAATCCTGACAATATCTCAGTTTCCCTCAGGAAACTAGCCTTTGTAATGTGAGGTAACTTGTTTGTAATCTTGCAGCTAGTGTGATGACTCAACTAAGAGAAAAGATCTATCTCGTTCTGACACCTAAGCTGGTAACCTTTCTTCTTAAGAACTTCCACATGTCATTCGTGGATCATAGTCAAAGAGCACTACTGCTTATTTTGAGCATTGATTTATTAACTCTTTAACCCAGGTTTACCCAAATAAATCTCATGTTGTGCTCAGTCACATCAGAATCTGCAACCCCAAGGACTATAGCCTTCCAGGCTCCTCTGTCCATGGGACTGTCCCAGCAAGAATACTGGAGTGGGTTGCCATTTCCTCCTAAAGGGGATCTTCCCCACCCAGGTATGGAACGTGTGTCTCCTGCATCTCCTGCATTGCAGGAGGATTCTTTACTGATTAGTCACAGGTGAAGCTCCAAACTCTTGCTAATTTTCTCTTTATTCACTATAGTCTCTTCCATCAGCCTGTATACCCAGGGCTTATTTTTCTTTAATCTGTAAACATAAACTGTTGCAAATAGGGATTAAAGTCAAAGAATACACAAAATACAGTCAATTGTACAGATTATCCTATTTATCTATGTGAATAAATATGACATCCTAGGATAGTGCCTGATTTTTCTAAATAAAGTCAGAGTGATTTGGAAATATTTTATCTAAGTACTTCATGAAGTACATCATAAAGAAAGTGAAAGTTGCTCAGTTGTGCCTGACTCTTTGCAACCCTGTATAATCCATGGAATTCTCCAGGCCAGAATACTGGAGTGGGTACCGTTTCCTTCTCCAGGAAATCTTTCCAACCCAGGGGTTGAACCCAGATCTCCCACATTGCAAGCGGATTCTTTACCAGCTGAGCCACTGGAAAAGCCTAAGAATACTGGAGTGGGTAGCCTACTCCTTCTCTAGGGGATCTTCCCAACCCAGAAATTGAACCGGGGTCTCTGGCATTACAGGCAGATTCTTTACCAGCTGAACTACCAGGGTGATTCTTAGGCCATAAATAAAACATTATAAATATAATTCTTCCTAGAAATTATTGAAACTTCAGCCCTTAGCAACTATGTCTACTTAAAAAAAAATTGTTTCATATAGTGTAAAAATAGAGAAAAACTGAATTTAAGATCTAAAAATTCAAAACCATAATTCTTTCAAGTAGCTATTATGTCAGTTAACAAATTCAAGTGTGCAAAAAGTTTCATTTTTTTTCAAAGTAAACTTACTGTTTATCAATAAGCTTAGACTTACTATGAAATGAATGAGATTTATTACCGTAATGTGACTCAGACCATGTGGTCCCACGAAAACTGTGACATACTTACTCTTTTCCATGGCACTAACCAAGAAAAAGAGCATGTGGCTACATCTTTAACTGTCTATCCCTTCCAAGGTCAGCCTGGGGAAGAAAGGTGCAGCTCCTGCTCAGTAAATACCTCTCACTCCTCAAAACAGAAGGTTTCTACTGCTACTCAGACTTTTCCTTTGTGGTACTGAGAATCTTTATTAAAGCCAGGGACAGGAGTAGTAGAGTTTCTACTTCTCAAATTCTATATTTGATAACTGATTTAAGCATTTGCATTGTACTTTCTTGTTGCTGTTCTTCCTGTGTTGTGTCATCCTTCTCTGAAGCAAAGACAGCTGCAGATCTGATGCTTGGGACAGGCTGGGGCAGCAGAGTAAGGAGGCTAAAGAAATTTCTAAAGAAATGAGGCAATCTGCAACTTTGTCTGCAGACACAAGTCTTGGAAGCCCCAAACAGTTGGCTTTAAACATGGGTAAAGATATTAGTTTGAATCACATAAAATTATTAAATAAACAAGGATTCAGTTCAGTTCAGTTCAGTCGCTCAGTCGTGACTGACTCTTTGCGACCCCATGAATCACAACACACCAGGCCTCCCTGTCCATCACCAAACTCCCGGAGTTCACTCACACTCATGTCCATCAAGTCAGTGATGCCATCCAGCCATCTCATCCTCGGTCATCCCCTTCTCCTCCTGCCCCCATTCCCTCCCAGCACCAGAGGCTTTTCCAGTGAGTCAACTCTTCCCATGAGGTGGCCAAAGTACTGGAGTTTCAGCTTTAGCATCATTCCTTCCAAAGAAATCCCAGGGTTGATCTCCTTCAGAATGGACTGGTTGCATCTCCTTGCAGTCCAAGGGACTCTCAAGAGTCTTCTCCAACACCACAGTTTGCATATAAGTTAAATAAGCAGGGTGATAATATACAGCCTTGACGTACTCCTTTCCCTATTTGGAACCAGTCTGTTGTTCCATGTCCAGTTCTAACTGTTGCTTCCTGACCTGCACACAGGTCTCTCAAGAGGCAGGTCAGGTGGTCTGGTATTCCCATCTCTCTCAGAATTTTCCACAGTTGATTGTGATCCACACAGTCAAAGGTTTTGGCATAGTCAATAAAGCAGAAATAGATGTTTTTCTGGAGCTTTCTTGCTTTTTCCATGATCCAGTGGATGTTGGCAATTTGATCTCTGGTTCCTCTGCCTTTTCTAAAACCAGCTTGAACCTCTGGAACTTCACAGTTCATGTATTGCTGATGCCTGGCTTGGAGAATTTTGAGCATTACTTTACTAACATCTGAAATGAGTGCAGTTGTGTGGTAGTTTGGGCATTCTTTGGCATTGCCTTTCTTTGGGATTAGAATGAAAACTGACCTTTTCCAGTCCTGTGGCCACTGCTGAGTTTTCCAAATTTGCTGGCATATTGAGTGAAGCACTTTCACAGCATCATCTTTCAGGATTTGCAATAGCTCAGCTGGAATTCCATCACCTCCACTAGCTTTGTTTGTAGTGATGCTTTATTATCTTATAAAAAATAATTTTGTATGGCTTAACCCAATATAAGTGTATACATGTTACAATAAGTCAGTTCATCAGCTTAACATATTTTCTCTTTAACAGGGAAATCAAGGACCATTCTGAATCTACATAAACTATCTTTCTCTGTAGAGGAGGAATACAATTCCTTTCATAAAACCATCTAAAGAGATTTGGGTTGAATATAGATTGATATAGCCATTATAGAGAACAATATGGAGATTTCTTAAAAATACTAGGAAAAAAACTATCATATGACTCCACAGTGTCACTCCTGGGCATATACCCTGAGAAAACTACAATTCAAAAAGACACATGTAGCCCAACATTCATTGCAGCACTATTTACAATAGCCAGGACATAGAAGCAACCTAGATGTCCATCAACAGATGAGTGGATAAAGAAGTTGTGATGTGTGCATGCTAAGTGGCTCAGTTGGGTCCAACTCTTTGTGACCCACTGGACTGTAGCCCACCAGGCTCCTCTGTTCATGGGATTCTCCAGGCAAGAATACTGGAGTGAGTCGTCATGCCCTCCTCGAGGGGATCTTCCTGACCCACAGATTGAACCCATGTCTCGTATGTCTCCTGCATTGGCTGGTAGGTTCTTTACAACTGGCACCACCTGAGAAGCCCTGTGGTACATGTATACAATGAAATATTACTCAGCAACAAAAGGAAAGAATCTGAGTCAGTTGCAGTGAGCTGGATGAACCTAGAGCCTGTTATACAGAGAGAAGTAAGTCAGAAAGAGAAAAACACATATCGTGCATTAACATATATATGGAATCTAGAAAAATAGTACTGATAAACCTACTTACAGAGAAGAAATGGAGACACAGACATAGACAATGGACTGGTGGACACAGCAGGGGAAGGAGAGCTAGGACAAACTGAGAGAGTGTCACTGATGTATATACACTATCATAGATACCGAGCAGGAAACTGCTGTTTAGTACAGGCAGCCCAGTCTGGTGTTCTGTGACGAGCTAGAAGAGTGGGGTGGGGGAAGGGAGGAAGGTTCAAGAGGGTGGGTATATATATAATTATGACTGATTCAGGTTGATACACAACAGAAACCATCACAACACTGTAGAACAACTATCCTCCAAGAAAAAAATTTTTAAGAGATTAGGGTCATAAACTCCATTACCTATGAAAATTTATAATATAAAAGTGATCTGGACAGATTATGAATACCTAGAAGTGGCACTGTGTACTTTGGCATGTAAGAGAAGGTACCTTGGAGCCAGATAGCCTGGGTTCTAACCCCAAACTCATTATCTGAAAGCTGTATGACCCTTTGGTGCCTCAATTTTTTAAATCTAATAGGAAGGGATAATACTAGTACCCATATCATAGGGTTTATGAGGATTAACGGAGTTAACATTTGGAAGTGCTTGGCAGAACAGTGTGTGGCACATTCTATGCTGTGTGCTTGTTGTTGATGTTTAATTATTATTAGGTATTACCTATTGAATTCTGTCCCCTAAATGTTCATAGGTTGAAATCTTAATCCTCAGTACCACAGAATGGATCTAATTTGAGAACAGTGTGGCTGCAGGTGCAATTAGTTAAGACGAAATCACACTGGAATAGGGGGAACCTGGACACAGACAGACATGCCCTCCAGGGAACACCCTGGGAGGATGAGGGCAGAGACTGAGGCGATGCTTCCGGACACCAAAGGATGGCAGAGATTTTCAGCAAACCTCCAGAAGCTGGGAGAGGGTTGTGGGACTGATCCTCCCCTGAAGCCCTGGGAAGGAGCCAACCCTGCTGACATCTTGATCTTGAATTTCCAGCCTCTGGAGCTGCAAGACAATAAATTTTTGTCTTTAAGCCATCCAGTTTGCGGTATTTTGTTACAGCAGCTCTGGCAAACGAATACATTAAATAAAATGCTCCTATCTAAAGAAATGACCAAGAAACCTACAACAAATTTGCTTTCTCTTTAAAAAGGCATCCACTTTCCTTAAAACACAGTGAGATATGACAAAGAATAGCCTTCCCAAGTATTGATCACAGTTAGAGAGAACAGTGGCCGTGTTCTTCGCAGACAGCCCATGTTCTTCGTAGAACAGTGGCAGTGTTCTTCGTAAGACACCGACAGCCTGGAAATTCCTGGTGCCTGCCAAGTAGGCTTTCTGCATGCACACATACAGCCAGCATAGGGTTCAATATGGTGTGCATCACGCCTCCTTCTGACTCAGAAAAACACCTGAGCCAACAGGTCCAACATTTAAACTCAAGATCAACTACAACTCAGGATGGACTCAAAATGATCTGAAAAAGTATTTCTTTGCTCATTGAAAAACCAACAGAGGGATTATCGATCAACATTTTCATCTCTCAGGTGATAGGTCTTGGCATCTAATTTATTTGTTTCATTTCTTCATCTCTACATGAATAGCTTCTGCTCTTTCTTAGTTTAGTAGCTATGGTTCCTATACAGAATATAACCTTTAATGTTATGATTTGCTTCTGAAAGAATAATGCCTGAGTGCTGAAGAATTGATGCTTTTGAACTGTGGTGTTGGAGAAGACTCTTGAGAGTCCCTTGGACTGCAAGGAGATCCAAGCAGCCCATTCTGAAGGAGATCAGCCCTGGGATTTCTTTGGAAGGAATGATGCTAAAGCTGAAACTCCAGTACTTTGGCCACCTCATGGGAAGAGTTGATTCACTGGAAAAGCCTCTGATGCTGGGAGGGATTGGGGGCAGGAGGAGAAGGGGATGACCGAGGATGAGATGGCTGGATGGCATCACGGACTCGATGGACGTGAGTCTGAGTGAACTCCAGGAGATGGTAATGAACAAGGAGGCCTGGCGTGCTGCAATTCATGGGGTCGCAAAGAGCCGGACACAACTGAGCAACTGAACTGAACTGAACTGCCATCCTTCGTTGTCAGGAAACTAAGAGATCTTTTTTTTTTTTACTCTTAAAAAAAATACATATACATTCTCCATAGTCATGACCTCACAGAATTCAATAAAGAATATTTTATTATGAAATGCTCAGAAAAGATGAATCTATAGAGACAGAAAGCAGACTAGTGGTTGCCAGAGGCTGGGGAGAGGCTGCAGTGGGGCAATCTTTGGGGAGTGACAGATATGTTGTGAAATTAGACTGTGGTTTCAAAATGCGTGAATTTTATGGTATATGAATTATTTCTCAATAAAGCTGCTGAAAAATTTTAATAAATGTGACTCCATGTGATTTGTATTTTCACAGCCATCAACACAGAGTTGTAGACATATAGAATGGTAAAGTTTAGGGTTGTTAAAAAAAAAAAAGAAAAAACTGTTGCCATAGTACAGCTAATTAACATCTTTACTATCCCATTTCCTTTGACAGGCAAAAGCATCTCTGGTCATCCTCACCACAGAAATATTCCTAGTGTTGGCTTATGCGTGTTCCTTTATTAGTTTTGCAATCTCCATTTAAGGAAAAGCTAGTTGATTCCACGCCAGGACTGGCTGCCTAACATTCAGACAGCAGCCACTCTTACGTTCAAGATACTACCAACTGAGAAAGGATTATTTACCATGACAAATTTTAAATGGAGAATAAAACATAATTTAACTTGAAAAATGTTTCTGTGCCAGAATCATAAGTGCCTTGCCAGAGGGAAATCAGACTTCCCTTTAAAGTGGTTTTAATTATTCAGTCTGTGACGTGGTTTCAACATAATCCACCCTCAAATGCTGCCTGACTCTTCTGCGCCAGCTCAGAAGAGCAGTGCGACAGTGCGCTGCGCTGTTTAGGAAGAATCCTTTTCCCGACCGTGTGGGTTCCATACTCAAGCATCCTGAATCCCCGTGAAGACTGAGTCAGTGAACTGAAGGCGCTTACGTTAACCGAGCTTCCTGTGTATCTTAAACCCTCTTTCAAGGGTCAGATCAACAGTCTACAACCCCAGATTCCTGGGCTGCCAAGTCACTCATCCAGAAAGTCTTTACAATTTCCCCAGAAAGACACAGTCCCACAGTATCTTTTCAATATCATCTTGCATAATTATTTTGTTTTTAAATTGAGGTGTAGCTGACTTACAACGTTATATTAGTTTCAGGCATGGAGTGAAGTGAAGTCGCTCAGTCGAGTCTGACTCTTTGTGAACCCCATGGACTGTAGCCTACCAGACTCCATCCATGAGATTTTCCAGGCAAGAATACTGGAGTGGGTGGCCATGTCCTTCTCCAGGGGATCTTCCCGATCCAGGGATCGAACCCGGGTCTCCCACATTGCAGGCAGACGCTTTACCATCTGAGCCACCAGGGAAGTTTCAGGCATACAACACAGTGATTTGATATTTTTATACAACTGATGACTACTATGAGTCTAGTAAACATCTGTCACCATGCAAAGCTATTATAATATTACTGACTATATCACTGTGCTACACATTACATCCCTGTGACTCTTTATTTTATGACTGGTAGTTTGTACCTCTTAATCTCCTTCCCCTATTTCTCCTACTCACCTCCCATTTCCTCTGGTACCCATAAATTTGTTCTTTGTATCAATGTTTTAAATTCCACATTGAAGTGGAATCATGCAGTATTCGTCTTTGTCTGATTTCTTTCACTTGGCATAATACCCTCTAGGTCCATCCATGTTGTCACAAATGGCAAGATTTGTATTCCACTATATGTACATGCATATATAGCACATCTTCTTTAACCATGGACATGTTGGTTGCTTCCATATCTTAGGTACTATTGTAATCACGCTGCAGTGAAATGTGTTTCCTCTAGTCCTCTATTCTCTCGGTGCTCATTTCTGCCAAAAAAGCCTTACAGGTTTTTAAAGGCAGAGACCATGTCATTGTTGCTGTTGTTCAGTAGCCCAGTTGTGTCTGACTCTTTGTGACCCCATGGACTGCAGCACGCTAGGCCTCCCTGTCCCTCACCATCTCCCAAATTTTGCCCAAGTTCATGTCCATTGCATCAGTGATGCCATCCAGCTATCTTATCTTCTGATGCCCTCTTCTCCTTCTGCCCTCAGTCTTTCCCAGTATCAGGGACTTTTCCAGTGAGTCAGCTGTTTGCATCAAATGACCAAAATACTGGAGTTTCAGCTTCAGCATCAGTCCTTCTAAAGACTATTCAGGGTTGATTTCCCTTAAGATTGATGGGTTAAATCTCCTTGCTCTCCAAGGGACTCGCAGGAGTCTACTCCAGCACCACAGTTCAAAGGCATCAATTCTTCTGCACTCCACCTTCTTTACCGTCCAGCTCTCACAACTGTTCATGATCACTGGGAAGACCATAGCCTTTACTATACGGACCTTCATCAGCAGAGTAATGTCTCTGCTTTTCAATACACTATCTAGATTTGTCATAGCTTTCCTGCCAAGAAGCAAACGTCTTCTGATTTCATGGCTGCAGTCACCATCCACAATGATTTTACAGCCCAAGAAAAAGAAATCTGTCAGTATTTCCACTTTTTTCCTTCTATTTGCCATGAAGTAATGGGGCCAGATGTCATGCACTTAGTTATTTTAACATTCAGTTTTAAGCTGCTCTTTCACTCTCTTCCTTCACCCTCATCAAGAGGCTTTTTAGATCCTCTTCGCTGTCTGCCATGTCATTAATCACCTTCAAATATCCAACTATCAGATTTCATCCATTTTCCAAGAACTATCTCAATACTACCCCTTCCATAATATACTTATATCATCAATCATATATAATTTCTTGTTTCTTGTATACCCTCTCTCTATACCAAATCATTTTTCAAAAATTACTGTACTCCCTTTTATTGCACAGTAACTTGAGGATTCCTCTCCTTCCTCATTACACTGTAAGCCTGTGAAAACAGGAGGTGCTTTGGACTACCTTGTGTTCTCCATTTCGCTCTCAACCCTCAAGGTCTCCCATAGTCATTCTCAGAATTAGAATGGATTCAATAACCTCAATTAAATCAAGCAGTAATGGCTTTGCCATCCTCACCTGTAATTATGATATCCATGTACATTGACTCCAAAGTCAGAAACAACGAACAAAACATGCCTTATCTAGCTTCTGTCTCTAAGGAGTAAAAAAAAATATTTCATTCAATGAGAATGTCTCTGAAAATTTTGAAGGGGTCACATCTCTTACCAGCATCCTTTTGCCAGTGTATCCACTCACCTCCCCACTCTGTGTTTTGTATCCATCAGCATCTTGAGTGACTTTTGTATCACTTTACCATCTGACACACAGAGCAGTGTGGGGTAGCCCAGAAGATGAGTGCTTTGCAGTCACTCAGACTCAGTTCACAAGTATGCGGCTCAGCTGGAAGATCGTGGCAGGCTGATTGCCCTATCTGAATTCTGGATTTGTTTTCTGTAACATATGAAGATCAATAACAGTCGCTCATGGTTACTGTGAAGATTACATGGGAAAAATGTGTTTAAGGTAATTTGCAATGCTCAGCATATTAAAAGTACTAGTAATATTAAATTAAAGGTGCAACTAAACAAATATTTATTTGCATGCCCACTGAGGGCTTTGTGCTAATATGCTCTGAGGACCCCAAAATGAACAAGGCTGGCACAGGCCCTATTCTTAAAGAGCTTAGAGTCTAGTGAAGGAGACAGGCACTTGAGTATGCAAATAGAGGACCCATGACAAGCCCAGCAAACGTGGAAGTAAGCACAGCATGCCTGTAGGGCTCAAACAAGGGGCACCACGGCATCAGAAAAGACTTTTTTCATTCTTCTGATATCTTCAAATTGCAGTGAGAACTTAGTACCTACAAAGGATGGTCATTATTAACACAAAATCTACATCATGGCCCAGTGCTGAGGGCACAGTACAAGGTGCTGGGTACCAGGTAAGGGAAGCATCATGCCTTCCAGGGCATGCCACAGTCCAGAACCCACAAGCACAGTCATTTGGAGAAACAGGAATCAAACCGACACACAAATACCCATCCATTAGATAGGTAATACAAAAGAGCCTCGAGGCAAGAGCACAGTCAGTACACATGTTCTGCATTTGCATATTTTCCTATTCTGGGTAATAAGTCAAAACTCACTGTGAACAGAGACTGCCTAGCAGTTTCTGTAAAGCAGATGCTCTGTTATGCTTCTAAGCCTGCTCTCTTCATTGTCTAAAATAGCATGCTAATTTTAAAAGGCAAAATAATGCAAGACACACAGAGTGGTGAGTGGAAAAGTTTCAAGACTTACAAGTCCAATTTCTCATTACAAGTGGCCCCTGGGGAGTAATGAGAAACCACAGTCCGCTCATCAAACAGGAACCTGTGTGGTTATTTTACACTTCACTGTACTTACAGCAGCCTCAGCTGACCCAGAAGCTTCCAGGCAGGGAAGCAACATGAGTTTAGGTAAATGAAGGCTGGTGGCTTTGCTGTTTAACACAAATGACAATGGTAACAGAGGGCCTTGAGTTCATCTGTAGGGGGCATGTCCTCTGCTCTGAATGGGTTTGGCGAAGAGCTGCAGGAGGGGGGCCCACCATGTCTCCACCCCTCCCCAGACAGGCATCACCACACTCCTGCTCTGCTCTGCGCCCAGCAGAGGGGTGAATATGCAGGCCCTGACCCGCATATCCTACAGCCTGAACGTCATGGGCGAGTACAACCTAGAAGTCTTCCATTTCCTTTCAATTTCTAGTCAGATCTGCTTATATTGACTTCAAACATTGTCCTTTCTTATAATCAAATTACTTTGCTTGACTGTGTCTTCCAGGTAATTGACAATTATACACAAATCACCATAAAATTTTTATAAAGCAGAATCCTCATACCTCTGGTCTACTTCCATTTCTTTCACCTGGATTAAGTCTTCTGTGTTATCAACTGGAAAAAAAAAAAAAAATGAAACTAACTACTATGAACTAGTGCACACTCCAGCTCCAGCTCTTGCTTAGCAGAGGATGGGATGGAAGGGCCCCCACTAACTGCGTTGCAGCCTGTCAGAGAAGAAGAGCTGCCGAACTGCTAGAAGGCTGATGAAATCTAGGATCTGTAACTAAGAGCCATGTGATAGTGAGCCCTAGTCTTCGCCTCTGAAAAGTGAAAGTAATAAGCTCTCCCTCCAAAAATGGTTGAAAGGATTGGGTGAAGTTCTGAGCTCACTGTGCCCATCGCAGGCCCTGTATAAATGGTACTTATTGCTATTGTTATCACTCTGATCAACAGGCACTCCATAATAACCTTAGGACATACGTAAACATGACATGCAACGGAATTCCTCAACTCTAGTGATTGTGGGCCTGAGTGTCCAGCAGACATGTGATATCAAGGAAAACCCTTGGATTAGAAGTTAAACCTCTGGTCACTGGACACAGCTCTGTACACTCACTTGTGTGACCTGGGCCACCCACAAACTTCTTCTCTTCCCATTTTCTCATTTGAAAATTGAAGCAGTTGACCTAAATTGTCTGTACTACCCTTGAGAGGCCACTGGCTGTTATTTTTATGAATCCTCTAGATTAAGCAGGCCCCAACCACAGTATCTGAGAAATCAGAGGTCCGAGTCTGACCTCATACTTTACTCAGTGAGGAAATACAACTAGATAATGCACAGGAGCTTTGGGGAGAGGCCATGGACAGCACATAAGTGCTTTCCCTGCAGAACTGCTAAGCGGAGCACTTGAACTCCTAAACTTCTTCAGACCACATCCTCCAGGGTGATTCTGCAAGATCCCAAATCCACTTTCTGTTGGAAGGAGCAGGCTACCATCCTGATTGATAAAGAGCCTATCTCCCAGGGCTCAAGCACTTGACAGATTTTATCAGGCTAAACTGTTAAAGAGTCTGAGAGCAGTGAGGAGAAACATCCTTCTACCGATAAGGAATGTGAAATACCGAAAAGTTAAGTGACTTTCTCTTGAGCACCAAGGAAGGCAAAAGCCGGAAACTGTGCAAATTCTCTTTACTCCTCAGACCTTCTAATTAGGTCAGCTGCAAAGGCCCGGGCCACTTGGAAGGCCCCTGCTGTGGATCTCACCCCCAGTGGCCACCGCTGTGCTTCCTCCTTGAACCCCACCCCCTCATCTCCGTGCTCCCCCCATGTGACATTCGAAGCTGCCCTTCACTCCACCATAAGCATCACTCTCAGCTCCAGTATGCAGCCTCTCCTCTCTCAACAACTTCAGGGTCCAAAGCCCTGCAGCCACTTTATCCAATCATAAAGTCAGGAGGATTGTTTAATGCCATCTCTCTAAACACTATTACAGAGAACAGGATTTTCCACAGCCCAGACTAGAATTTATACAAAATTAGCCTCCTGGCATCTATCTCTTGACCTTTTATCTCCTCTTCCAGCAAGACCAGCTAAAGAATTTGTGGGGCCTAGTACAAAATTAAAACAAAGAGTGTTTTGTTAAAAAAGAAGAAGAATTCTAAGACCATTGCAGCAGAGCATTAAGCCAAGCCCCAGGCCTTGTGTCACTGTGGAACATATCACCTGCACAGGACTGGGGCCCTGCCTCTCAGCGTCTGTTCTTCGTGAGCTCTGAACATGTTTAGAGATGTGTGCTCTATGTCTTCCTTCACCTGAAACGTTGTCCCTACCCTAGAGCTGCCTCCAGTGCTTGTCGGCCAACCCCTCCACCTCTGACACCACTGACATCCACGTGCCATCACAGCCCCTCAGAGACCAAGGTGCCAGCTAGTTAATTCACTAGATGAACTGTGCCACATGTCAGCCTGGAGGCCCTAGCCCTCACAGCCCCATGGCAACCAGGCATGGCCTCCGGAAACCTGGCTGCAATGTGAAGAGGTATCCATCATTGATGGGCCCAAGGGACCGTGTGTGTGTGTGTGTGTGTGTGTGTGTGTGTGTGTGTGTGTGTGTGTGCAGTGTGAATCCCAGCGCTAGTCAAGTGACCTTGCACTTGGCCCACCTGGAAAGAGGCTTAAGCCTGGAGAAGTTCTCCTCAGCAGAGTTTCCTTTCTCTAGGAAGACAGACAAAACATCTAATTTCTCATTCTCTACAACCAAATGCACATTTGTCAGCTAAGAACAGCTCTGCCAATTAGCAGAGGCCGCAGCCTTAATCAATAAACTGTAGCCTAAAAATAAAGCCACACAATCCCTTAGCAGTACTGCTTGACTCAAAACAGACCAAAGTGGAATATTCCTTAATTACCACTGTTTCATAATAGTTTTTTTTTTGACCCTCTTTTCTCAGGCATTTTTGACTCACCAGGGTATTTCTAGGCATTGCAATTCAGCAATTTTAAATCTGTTTCTAATCTCCAGATAGTATTGTTCATCCTACCAAACAACCCAGGGCCTTGACGGAAAATAAAAATACAATAATAAGAAGTGTGTTTGAGACTGTCTCAGTTCTTTTCTTTCTTTTTACTTTATTCTGCTCTGGAAGTTATTTCCAATATTTTATCTTCCAGCTCATTGATTTGCTCTTCTGCTTCAGATATGCTGCTATTGATGTCTTCTACAGAAGAGAAAAAGAAAGAGTACGAGAAATTTTTTGAAGAGATTAGAGTTGAAAATTTTCCCAACGTGGAAAAGGAAATAGTCAATCAAGTCCAAGAGGCACAAAGAGTCCCATACAGGATAAACCCAAGGAGAAGCATGCCAAGACAGACACTAATCAAACTAAGGAAGACTAAACATAAAGAAAGAATATTAAAAGTAGCAAGGGAGAAGCAACAAGTAACATACAAGAGAAACCCCATATGCTTAACAGCTGATCTTTCAGCAGAAACTCTGCAGGCCAGAAGGGAATGGCAGGATATATTTAAAATACTGAAAGGGAAAAATCTACAACCAAGATTACTGTACCTAGCAAGGATCTCATTCAAAACTGATGGAGAAATAAAAAGTTTTTCAGACAAGCAAAAGTTAAGAGAATTCAGTACCACCAAACCAGCTTTACAACAAATGTTAGAGTGACTTATATAGTCAAGAAATACAAGAGAAGAAAAAAGATCTACAAAATCAATGACAATTAAGAAAATGGCAATAGGAACATATATATCAATAATTACTTTAAATGTAAATGGATTAAATGCTCCAACCAAAGACACAGATTGGCTGAATGGA
>SJYC01029278.1:0-28303 GCA_006408675.1 Madoqua kirkii | reverse complement strand
ATTTACAGAAATCTTTGCCAAATATATGTTCTCCATAAAGCACATGATAATTTTTTGTTTGTTTTTGTTATTATTTTATCTTCAGGTCAATGGAATTTTTCCACATATCTTACCACCAATATGAGAAAAAAATGATTATTGTTGATGTGAAGCTTGGTGAGTTTCTCCCATTTAAATCAATTTATACCTTCTCAGTTTAACTCATTTTTTCACAGGACACTCTTTTTCTTGTCAGAACAGAACTGTAGTTCTATGGAACAGTTGAGGCTCATTTTTATTTTTACCAGTAAATGACCTTGTGTGCTCTAAAGGGTCTAATTTCACCAAAAATGTTCTTAATTGGATTTAATTATAAGCAAGACAAATATGATTTATCAACAGGATATTTTAATCAAATTCTGTCAAGAACTATACTTTAAATTTTCTTTAGAATTTACTCCTTGGGGGAACAAACATATTTCTTAAAAGTCTGCAATAGTATATAGGAAAGTGTTTCATTCTGTCACTCTATGTTTTGGTAACTCTAGACATGGATGCGCTACTTAATGATAAATATTGTTGAACACAAGACTGCAGACATTTCTCTTTAAAACCACTAGTTATTTTGGAAGTTCTTTGTCCTTACACTGTGAATTATATTTTCTTCATTTTGTCAAATGAAGTTCCAAAGTCTGCCTTTTCTATTCTCCTTTTAGAGGTATGAGAATTATACTTTCTAAAGTTTACCTGCTCTCCATCTTCCAGAATTTGCTTGAAATACTTTGTTTTCTGTCTCCTTGTTTAATCTCCCTTTGCCTTCATGTTGAAGCTTATACATTCCTTTACTATAATTTTAGTAGTGTTGGTTGGAAGAAGTAATAAACTCAGAAGTTCAATCTGTTCTAGTACTAGAAACTGGGTTAAATATCTGTGCATCTATCTCTTGGTTTCAATGTCGAAGACGTTACAAGGACATGGGGAGTGTTCTGTGATGCTCCAGCAAAGTGGAGGCGCATATCGACAGTGAAGCCAGCAGCAACGGAAAGGGGGAATGCAGGCACGCAAGGGACACGCCGTCCCAGGCATCTTACGAGATGAACATCGTGACTCCAGTCACCAGCACAGTAACCAAAGTTCCATTTCTTAATGGACTAGAAAACCAGAAAACGTCACCAGACACAGCTTTATGTATTTAACTAGTGAACTAATTTTTCTGTGTAAAATACTCCTTCCACATAACTCTGTCACTAAATATTTATGAAGGAACATTACAGGGAATGGATGCTGGCACACTGAAACACGAATAAGGTTAACTGGAACAATTTAGGAAGTCTGAGCTGAACTTCACAAAGAGGAAGGAAGGCGGTCTGACAACGCATGCTTCCTGTGCATGCAGAAGACTTAAGAAATACTTGCTGAGGGGCAGGGTATAAGAAGCCGAAGGAGGATCGATCAGATTAACTGGAACAGAAAGATCGTGCACGTGTACTTTTTTTTCCAAATATTTGCAGTTCCGTTTTAGAGAAAAGGAAATTAGGCAACTGAGCGTTTAGTTAATACACCTAAGTCCACACAGCTAGTAAGAGCCTGAACTCAAGCACATGTCTGTCTGGCTTCAGAGCCCGGAATTACTTTAATACGCCCTGCCGCCTCTCAGGAGCTGCAGGAACCCCCTAAACGCCAGTGCGCCCGGAAATTAACCTTCGCTGCGCTTCTGACCTTGTGGGTGTTGCACACTAGAACTGCTCTGCTTTCGTTAAATAGGTCCATGGAATTTTTAAAAGAAAATAGGATGACTTATCAACAGGCATGAACTTGAGATACACAGATCACCAATGTATGCATATAGAGCAGTAGATCAAACAAGGTGACAATGAGGTATAAAAACTATGGGTAAAGTAGAGCTGGGAGCATAAATCCAGGCCAGTGGAAGGCAGAGATGACCAGCAACACTGACAGGAAAGGCATAGGAAGGAAAGAAGTCCTCCACCATCCTCCCACTTACAAGACAGGCAGAGAGTCATCGGGGAATCTGCATCTTAGAGGCCAGCACAGAGATGGAGAATCTTGAAACCTGGACAACATTAACATAGTTCAGGGTCTGTCTGATTTACACACAGGATCAGTTAAGTACCGCCAGTCACTCCAGTGGTTTTCTCAGCCTCCATTATTTCAGTGCTAATCATCGTCAGTCAGATTTGTTCTTCTAGAAAAAGACTTATTTTCATCACACTATTATTTAAAGTCCTCAGTGAGCTATTCCTACCAACAGAGTAGAGCCCAGCACTGAAGGCCACCCAGGATCTACCTGCATGAGCAAACACATCCCTATAATAAACTCTCCCGTCACTTTAATTTGCATGTATCTATATTTGCACTCCAGAGTCCTCATTTTGTCCCATCCTACAGAGATATTTAACAACCTCTTCCTTGGTCCCACTGACAGCAGAGACTCATACGGAAAGTGGAGTCCATCAGACCGCAGCACCCATAAGCTCTCACCCAAACCTGTGAATACACTTAGATTTGTTCCTGCTTTCCCTACCCCTCCCAGTTACAAGGAGAGAGTAACTGCCCCCTGTGCTTCCACCAAGACGTCTCAAAGTCCACGCTCCCACATTCTGAATCCCTCCTCCTCCTCATTTTCCAGAAACCTGAAATTGTACTGATTTTCTTTCTTTCTCCTATGTCTTCATCGTCTGCCCATGGTTACCACGGCCAGCCTCAGGCCGAACCACTCCCAGTGTTGACTTCGTGAATGATGTCCCCAGGGATGTGCGGGTCAGGATGGCCACACAGCACAGCCCTGCCTCTCCATCTCCAGCATGCCTTTCCATCTACAGCTCTCTCGGAAGGAAGGAAGGAAGGAAGGAAGGAGAGAACAAGGGAGGGAGAGAAGGAAGGAAGACAGAAGGGAAAGAAAGTGCAAATAGTCTAGACAAGCAGCCGTATGTGTGTCCAGGTCTCCATTTCCACTTATTTTCTTCCTTCTTCCTGCCCTTGCCACTCCACTAAAACCACACTCACTGGGGTTATAGATGACCTTCTTGCTTTTGATGGACAGTTTCAGCCCTTTGTTCTCTGAATCTCTACCCATCCATCTCTAAAAGTTAGCCATTTTTCCCTTTTGATAGTTCATACCTTGGTTTCTGTGACACTTTATTATTCTGATTTTCCTCCTGCAAGCCTCTCTTTATCAGTCTCCTTCTGAAATATGTGTGTTCATTCATCTGTCTGGAGCCACCTGCTTTTCTCAGGTTACACTGTCTCCTGGACCATCTCCCCTTTGCTTTTGGCTTCTCCTATGTGTTTTATGAAAACTGCCCATGTTTACTTTGAGGTTGAATCTCTTACCTGAATTTGTTTTCCTTTCTTTCTCCCACCAGAAAGAGCCAATACATCAACATGTTTGGGAGGAGGAATTACCATAACATGTTGATGTATCCCTTCCCACTATTTCTGATGCCACCTTCCTCATCTAAGCCTGTACTGTCCCTCCCCTGGACTCCTGCGGTCACCTCCTAACTGGTCTCCCCAGTTCCACTCTGGCCAGCCTACAATCCATTCTTCCACAAAACCAATTTCAGATGTTAACACGCCTATTCCATATTTTCAACCTTTCACTGACTTCCAGCTTCTTACTGTGAAACTGATGGTATGGAAGGCCTGTGGTGCTTGGCTTCTCCCTCCCTAACAACTTCATCTCCTGCCACACTCTTGCTGCAGCGAACACTTCACAGCCTCTCCAAGCTCTCCCTGCCTCGCTGCGACTCCCACCGTGACCACATCCCCGCATTTCCTCAGCGAGGATTTGACCTACCGCCTCCGGACCGGGACCCAAGCCGCATCTCCCCTGCACTCAGCAGTCCCTGCTCCTCCTCCAGGTTCCACTTCACCTCAGTGCTTTCTCTCACCACCTCCAGGTCCGGTTAGGTTCTGCTCCCGTGCGTACTCATGGGCCCTGTACTTTCTGTCCCAGAGTCCCCACCACATAAATTTTCACTGCCTGTGAGTGAGGCTGGGAAGAGGAAAGCCAGGATCTATGTACACCCCTGGCAACCAGAACTTGGCACAGAACAAGTGTTCAACAGAGGCTTCCCCTGAGTCAATAAAGACTGATATAAAACTATTTATCCTTAATAACTCATTGTAGTTCAGTGTGAATATATATTTAGCAAAATATTTCCAGCCCTCATTATAAAGATTTAATATTTTTTAGATTTAATTATGTAATATAGATTTAATTATTTTTAACAAGCGTTTGAGTTTTTTCTCAAAATCCAGAATTAAAAACTTTCTATGCCATACATTGTCAGATAAAGCCTGGACATTGTCAGATAAAGCTTGGGCTGACTAAACTCTACCTGAATTTTAAAGTCAAAGTTACACTGACCAGAGTGGGGAAAGTCAGGTAAGCAACACTCCACTCAGAATTCGCTCTTAAAAAAAAATCTTACTTTTTACTTGGCTATTTACAATGTTTTACTTGGTTAACTACAAAGAGGCCAGCTCTTGTTCCATATATTGAGCGATCTTCCTATAAAAATGAATTACTTGACATGAGAAGACTTGGAAGTTGGTGAATTCATTGTTGGGAGGCCCTACATGGAAAGATTTTTTTTGGAAGAGCTGTATTATTTTTTTAAGATGTTATTAGAGAATAGGTGGGCCAGATGGCTTCTAAAGTCACAACTCAAAGTACGTATATTCCTATATTTTCAAAATTATTTATGACATATTTATGAGTCATTTTGTTCTCACCCCTCCTTCTTATTCCCACAGTAGATGTGTTCCATTAACTTCAAGAGCCCAGCCTTATTTTTTATTATTAAACTTTGTGTGTTCTCTAGAAATAGGCTCTAACATATAACAATTTTAAATGACTAAATTATACTAAGTAAATGCTGCATTTCTCTAGAAAAATGAGCAGGCGGAATTGTTGGATTTGTAAGATGTGCAGAGATGAATCTAAGAGACCCTTTTCAAAGTAAGTCACGTGTAAATTCTATTACCACTTTAATGCATATTTTTCACATGATAAGTAGGTGTATGTTTATTCAACTTCTGTCAATACATTTTGCTCAGAAAGTAAAATTTGCATTTCCACATGAGTAATTCCACCAGAAGGGTAATCATGTATTACACTAAAGTTCCATTTTCATTATTCATGGTTTACACTTGAGAAATCAGCAAGTTAATGTTTTTAGAGTCTATTATGAACAAATATTCTTAGATTTTTTAAGTCGTATATAGCTAAAACTTTACATGTTAAGATGAGATTCTTTGATCCAAAATATTTACATAGTTCAAGTCTTTTATCTACAAAGTGCCAGACCTTATCCCTGGTTGGAAAAGGTGAGACTGGAGGGATAACCAAATGTCCATCAAGTGTCCAGGTCTCTTCTACATTTTGTCATAACTCGAACGCAGCTGTTTGGATGGGGCAGTGGCTGCACTAAAGTGGAAAGTGTAATGCCTAAGGAGTGGATCCATTTGAGTGCATCTGCTCACCTCAAAGAACCCCCAGGTGGAGGATCCCTGTGAGGTTAGCTAGGGAGCCCGACCATCTGCATGGAGACTCAGTTGTGGACACACGTCCCCACCTCCATTACCAATGGAGATCCTGGAGTGCAAGCTCCCTCCCTGAAGTGCCCAGACATCCAAAGATGCTGACCAACTACCACATTTATGGGGAATGGAGAGTCTCTGGTGGTGGGTGGGGGAAGTGGAAAGACCCAAAGCTCAACTGGCCAGCTGACGCTGCTGAATTGCACAGACCTGTGTGAGAAGAAAGAGGAGAAGGTTGGTTTGGGGACAGCTTCCTTTGCTTCTGCTGATAATTTTCATAGAGTATCACCATCAAAGCTTGGCTTCCTTCTACCTGCCCTGGAGACCCATCCTCAGGGAAGGTGAAGGCCAAAGAAAGAAAATTCATGTTCCTCACAAATCAGGAGATAACAGTTACTTGATAAATGCTTTACATTCTTGACCTGACTTAATTTTCATGATAACTTTGTAGATAATAAAACAAAAGCTCGTAAATTTTAATTTAGACTAGTAGCTATTGAGTCCAGCATAGGAATTAGAACCAAGGACTGTCAGACTCCAAACACTCCTCATTCCTCTCTGCACAATGTCACAACAGCTCAGATGTTCCCATATCTGCTTGGTACCCGCTCTCTCTCTACCCAGAAGGAGGGAGCACAGAAGTGGAGTGTGTTATCAGAGAATTCGGTAGATGAGGGAACAAATCTGATTAGGATTATTCTGATAAGGGAAAATGGTAGCCATGGGAGAGCATGAATTAGGAAAAACCACAAGCAAAACAGGGATTAAACCAAAACCAAATTTAGCTTCACAACTTTACCCCTAACCATAGTCACCCTAATCGTGATGTATCTCCATAAATCTCATGCCCCTTAGAAGCATAGGAATTCCCTTGCCAAAATCACCAACAGCAAACTCTGAGCTACCCCAAGACAGCAACGGCCTCTCCTCCCATCATGAAGGTCTTCTTCTTGCCTACATGATGACTAGGTCTGCTTTACACCTCGCCAAATGCTTTTCATCTCACTAGATTGAACAGGTTATTTTAGGCTTCTGTTTTTAGAGTTCTAATAAGAGAACAATGAGTCAGACACCATTTCATGGAAATGTTTGTTGAAAGTGATCTCCACGGCAGTGTACTGTTAAGCCTCAGCAATGATGCAAACAGTCCATGTAGAACTAGCAAACGTCATCTGAAGGCTCAGAAAACAAAGGATATTGGACGATTTTAGGACTCCCAGCATTTTCCATGTCCCAGATTGCTTTTTTTAGCTTCTTTAATATGCCTTCATTGTGTTAAGTACCTGATGGCTGTCCCCTCAACACTGAGTGCTGAGCTAACTATACCAGGTAACACCAATGGGCAGTGCTTGCTGATATCTGTAGTGGCCTTTGATTAAATGCAGTCATTAAAACGAGGAAAATTAAGAATGTATCATAAACTGAATGGCAGTGAATGCACTGAGTATTTTAAAGGGGGAAAATAAAAATGACTCACAGGTAAGAACAGTCACTTACCAGTTCACCTCGAAAATACCACTAAAATGAACAGAAATGAAGTCATGAAGCCAGTATCTTCCATGGATATTTTCAAAACCATAAATAGCTTTTCTCATACTGTTTGGATCAAGTGTAACTTGACATATCATTCAGAGTAATAAAAATTGAAACCCTCAATATGTAAAAAAAAAAAAATCAAATAACCAACCAAGAAACATTTATACATAGTAAATATGGAGTTACTAACCTTATCACATGAATGCAGGCCAACAGGTTTTGTGGATAATCTCTGAGATTCTAGTAAACACCTGGGCAAACACATGGCTGGTGGCAGCAGCCCAAGACCGACAATCCTTTTTAAAGCACTGGTTCTACTCCTGTTAATCTCGCAAGGAATTACCTTATCCACAGGCATGGCAAGCCTCAGTGACAGCTGGGGCGTATTTGGTTTTATTGGTAAAAAATTAGAAGTTACCAAAACACTCATTGAGAATAATTACATACCCTCTGGAATGCTCCCTTGTAGATTACTGCATGGTCACTGCAAATGCTAGTGACTATCAGTGATTATAAACTTAAGGTTATAAATTATAACACTATAAATGGTTATGAAGACAATTTTAAAGACAGAAAAGGGTGATTAAAAGGGTGTGTTGCGTGTGTGTATACATATACACATATGTGTGTGTACATAAAATATACACCCACACACACATAAAACATGCACACAAACACACATATGCACATGATCAGAACGATTACTTCTCAGTTACAAGCACACAAATATGCCTACAACCAAAATACTAAAAAGAAATACATCAAAACATTAACAATGGCAATTTGGGATACAGAGACTGTAGATTGTAGAACACTGGTTCTTCATCTTTTTAAAATTCATCTTAAAACATCTCATCAGGTTTTCAAGCTTATTCTACTTTTATATTTTTATCATTCTAACCATTTAGTAAAAATAAAATGTAAAAGATCACTGGGAAACAATTTCCACCCAAAACTATACAAAAAGAGAGTACAACTATATTGTCACATTATTTTCAAGATAGCGTATTTCTACTTACAGGAAAAAAAAATGCTTGAGAATATTTTAGTGCAATGAGAACCTTTTGTTTCTTTTCAAAGCCTTACTCTGGAAGAGGTATTACAGTGGGCCCAGTCTTTTGAAACATTGATGGCTACAAAATGTGAGTATCATGTGTATGTCATTTGTTAATAACTAGGCAGTTTTATGCTTGGAGGAAAGGAGGCACTTGATGATGTACATGTGTTGCTCTTCTCACATCCTTCTCAATGGCAACTGCCAGTTAAAACAAGAAACCTGAAAACAGTTTGTCGTGTCAACCACTATTATTTCCTTTGGTGTTAATTAAAGCAAGATTAGTCACTGTGAATGTTTATTTTTCACGAGTATATGTGTAAAATCCCATGGAAATATGCTTAAATAGTAACACATACTGAAATACACTGCCTTACCGCAGCTTTCTAAAGTTACAATTTTTTAAAAAAACTGACAATTGCTGTTCTCAGTGTCTTGAAAAGTAGAATAAATTTGAGTTTTGATGTTCTAAAACTCCTCAAAGTTTGCTTCTAACTTTATCAGTGTCTGAATGAAGTGGGACTTTACATAACGCCATATTTAGTTATATGTGTTAGCATTCAGATTGTATAAATGGAATAAGTCCATATTTAGTTATATGTGTCAGCATTCAGATGGCATAAATGGAAGATGATAGCAGTGGATGAGAGGAAGATAAAGTCAGAGGCTCAACACAGGAAACTGAAGGAGCAGTCAACTGTTTGGTTGGGAAGTTGGGAGGCTGTAGGCAATAAGGGGCTTCTTAGATGGTGCAGTGGTATAGAAGCCACCTGCCAATGCAGGAGATGTGGATTTGATTCCTGGGTGGGAAAGGTCCCCTGCAGAAGGAAATGGCAACCCACTTCAATATTCTTCCCTGGAAAATTCCATAGACAGGAGAGCTTGGTGGGCTACAGCCCATGGGGTTGCAAACAGTCCAACACAACTGAGTGATCACACATACACAGAGAAGAAATGATAAACACAGAAGACAGGTACAAAGAACAATTAGGGAAACAAAATTCCTTTGTTTTTTGAACTTGGCAATTTTTTCAAAATGCCATTTGTTCCCCTCAAACATCTGCTAATGACTTATATCTCTTTTTACTTGAGAGTCCCTGTTAGCCTCTCTGTGACTGTTGAATCTGTTCACACCTATTGACTGCGGAAGTGGAGTTGGCTGCGCTTCCAATTTGGGCTTCCCACGTGGTGCTCGTGGTAAAGAATCCGCCTGCCACCAATGCCGGAGAAACAAGAGACCCGGGTTCAATTCCTGAGTCGGGACGATCCCTTGGAGTAGCAAATGCAAACCCACTCCAGTATTCTTGCCAGGGACAGCCCATGGACAGAGGAGCCTGGTGCACTGCAGTTGTTCTGGGCAGGGTACTTCCTGTCCCCAGGGGCTCGCCACGCTCTTCTGACTCCAGGGCTCCACCTGGTCCCGGGACAGCTGTTGCTGCCTGGCCTGCAGGGCCACGGCGCTGGCGCGGAGGCCTGGCTTCACCTCCCGGACCCTCGGCCAGCTGCCCTGGCTCTCATGGCCCGGCAGGGCTGGGACCCATGGTCCCAGGCTCCCCCGGGCTCCGTCACCCCCTGAGCCCACCTGATGCAGCAGCCCTTCCTGGTGAGCAGGGAAGCCCGCACCTTCTTTGATGCCATCCCCCTCGCCTCTCACTTTTCAGGGGGACCTCATAGTCTGTGATCCAGTTTGCTGGCATGATTGCCGATTTTAAGATACTCTATTAGGACGCTAGTATAGGAGGAAGAGATAAAGGTGTAAGTTCAGTTGACTACACTGACTAATCTTCTGTTAATAATTTGGAGTTCAGTCCCACCACCAGCTATCCACATTGTGCAACATTGCCAAGGTTAATTTCCCTCCTGGAGTTTATTCTTCTTCTGTAGAATGGTCTGATGTCATCTCTCCCTTCAGCACTGCTGTGCAGCTTAGACATACAACCCCATGCTCAGTGCCTGGAACAGATGAGGCACACAGTGATTGAGAGTCACTTTTCTTAGTAAAAAATAGTGCTTGTTTTGAATATCATTCCTTTTTCTCTGCTGCCTACTCAGAAGTCCAAAATCTCCAACTTGGTTCAGCTCTGTACCTTACCCCAGTGCTCTTGCTAACACGGACCTTCAGCTCTGTCCCTTAACATACATGCTCTTCTGCCCATGTGATGACTGTTTCACCTGCTACATCCATGACTCCCCCAGTCCAGCTCTGCACTAAGTCTTCTCTGGCTCCTTATCTACTCTGCCCATCCTTAAAGGAAACATTCAACTGCTACTTTCTCCTCTTGGAAAGCTCTTGGAAAGTTTTTTTTCCTCTCTTCTATTAGTTAATATCATTATTTACTTTGCTTCTAATTATAGCTGTTGGGTTTTTTCCTATATCCCCTTTCTCACTAGATTATAAATTCCTAAGAGCACAGATCACTTCTCATTCACCTTTCATCTTTCCTCCCAGAGGCTGAAAGTGTGCTTTGTACCTAATGGGCATGCAATAAATGTTTAATGAATAAATACGAGGCAAATGCTACTAAGAAAAGATCAAAACACCAAACCATATTATGTAAGAGTTTCTGTGCCAGTCTTTTCAGCCTTAGAAACAAAGTAAATGAAGTTAATTACTTGGGAAAAAATTTTCAAGTGAGATCTTGGCTAGACTTAGCAACTTCAAGATCTAGCATCATGAGACTAAGTCTAAAGAAAAGACAGCACAGGGAGACAGCTTACCGCTCTTTACAGAAATCACCAAAACAGAGTAGGAAGCTTATCAGAAGTTGAATTACTGTGAAATTCATGTACAAATTCAACAATCACACAATTAAAAGCTAATAAAACAAATCCTTTTCTGAGACATGCAATCAGAAAGATAAAACTAAGAATATAAACATTAAATGTGCCAGAGAATAGAGTATGTTTACATTAACCAAGGACAGGAGTAGAATGCTTCCTCTAGCTAAGACGTGTAGATGCCTCCATATAGATTAAAAGACAGTTTCTAACAACATGTAGTTCAGAAACCCACAGGGCAAAGTTTTTCGCAAGGGGCAAATTTTGAGCTGAGGCTTAAATGTCTCAAATTTTTGTAATTTGATAAAGAGTTCTGACTCTAAGTTTGTTAAAGATAGGGAACAGTTTTAGAAGAAGCAAAGACTAATGAGTGCTTCTTTCAGTGAAGGTATAGGAGTCCTCAGGATTTGCTGTGAAACTGGCTCATTAAAAAATCTCCACAGTGAATTAAATAGAAAGTACCCTTCAAAAGATTCCAAACATCAATGATTTTATGGAAAAAAAATTATTTTCAAATGGCATAAAAGTAGTAATAACTTTTTGAACGGGTCAGGAAAAAATTTGTCTGAGCTATTTACTCACTGCCCCATAAAAACAGCTGAGTATTACCAAAGATATTTCCCTGACTTAAAACATGTCATTGCACCCCAAACTGTTATCAGAGTGAGAGGCATCACTAAGATGTAAAGTAGAAAGAAGACCCTGTGGGTATTTCTGAAGGCTAAATCCAGTAGAACTAGAAAAGACACAGAAATGCACGTTTGAAAAGACCAGGGGGCCAGTGATCACCTAAAACCTGAGGGCTCTACAAGCTGGAAGGTCAAGACTAAAAAAGAATTAAAATCAAAACTTTGCTTAGCCAAAGTTTTTATTATTATTTTGATTAAAATGTTAAAAAGTGCAGAAGGCTCATACATATATTTACTGACCAAATCTCAAAAGGTGAGGATAGAGGTTTATGTTCGAGTAAACATAAATAAAAATAAGTTTAAAACGGCAACTAATGCCCTTGGATGAGTCATTCAATCCTTCCACGTGTTCGGCTACCTTTCAGGCACCAGACAGTGCAGTGAGAGGTCACTCTGCTCAGCTCATGTGCACCCTCTAGAGGGAGGAGAGAGACAAACAGGCAAGCCAATTAATAGATAAATTAATTCCAGAAAGCAGTTAAGTGCTTTGAAGAAAATAAGCCAGGCTGTATGACAAGGAAAGGCAGGAGTAAGAAGGAAATTCAATGACATGATTAGAGACAAACTGTAGGACAGTGTAAAGTTTTGAGCTAAGAACTGAATGACGAGGTGTGGCCAGTAGCACTGGCGTCAGAGAAACCCAAGCAGAAGACAGACCCTGAAATATGAGTGAGATTAGCATCGTCAATCAACCAAAAGAAATTTAGTAGGACAGGAGCACAAAGCCTTACAGGCCACATGAACAACCTTAAACAGCAGAGTAATGAGCATTAATTACTTTTATAAACACTCTTTGTTGGGGGGAGTGGGTAGGCAAGGGAGGAAAGGGTATTAAGAGGTACAAACTTCTAGGTATAAAATACATAAGATACAAGGATGCAATGTACAACACAGGAATATTACCAATATTTTATGAGAACTTTATACAGAGTACAATCTATAAAAATATCAAATCATTATGTTTTATCCCTGACAGTAATATAACAAGTCAATTAAAAAGTGAGTAAAAGTACCCACTGGTTCTCTTCTGAAGAAAAGAAGCTGAGAGACTAGTTAGAAGGCTATTTCAATAAACCAACTAGGACTGGAATTCAGTGGGGAAGACAAAACTAGGAGTAATTAGCATATAGAGGTTAATCAAAGCCACGGGGCCATGAGATCACTTAGAGGGAGAGTTTAGAGAGGTTAGCAGAGATCCAGACAAGGGGCTTAGGCGCACAGGAATATTTCCAAATCCAGAGATGAGGAGGAGTTTGTGAAGGAGGCAGAAAAGGAGGGTCAGGCAAGTGAGGGATGACCAGGACAGCTTATTTTCACTGGAGGCAAAGAAGAGAGCACTTCTGGAGGTGTACACGGGCTAAGGCTGCAGGGGAGTCAGGGAAGAGGCAGAAGGAGGGTGATCACGGGGAGTGGCAACATGGAGATCAATGGGGCCCTGACGAGGAGTCTGGGGCTTGTTACTGTTTTACTTGAGAAATAGAGCAGCACATTTGCAGATAATGGCAACCCTTGGTGAGGAAGAAACTGATGGCATAGAACAGAGGGGGGCGCCATTGTAAGAGCAAAGGAGAACCGCAAGGTAACTGAGAAAGCAGAATTAGGCCACAGCTACAACAGAATTGTTTGGCCAGCCCAAAAGGAGCTGGGATCCTTCCCCTCAGGAAGAGAAGTAGAAAGGGCAGGTACAGTGGAGGGGGCTTGGTTGATTTGCTGCAGGGAAGATAAGGAAACTTTCACCTGATTAAATGTGTGTTCTCAGCAAAGTCTGAGGCACCAAACTGAGGAGAGGATGATTTGGCATTTTAAAAGGGTCAGTTCAGTTCAGTCGCTCAGTCATGTCCGACTCTTTGAGACCCCATGGACTGCAACACACAAGGCTTCCCTGTCCATTACCAACTCCTGGAGCTTGCTCAAACTCATGTCCATCGAGTTGGGATGCCATCCAACCATCTCATCCTCTGTCATCCCCTTCTCCTCCCACCTCAATCTTTCCCAGCATCAGGGTCTTAAACAAGTCAGCTCTTCGCATCAGGTGGCCAATGTATTGGAGTTTCAGCTTCAGCATCAGTCCTTCCAATGAATATTCAGGACTGATTTCCTTTAGGATGGACTGGTTGGATCTCCTTGCAGTCAAGGGACTCTCAAGAGTCTTCTCCAATACCACAGTTCAAAAGCATCAGTTTAAAAGGGTAGGAAGTCGTTTCTTGAGATTTTGGAGAGGCAGAATATTCACGGAAGATAACAGGATGACTATCAGGGTGATACTGAGTGTCTATTTTTAAATTTTCAGTGATGATTTCAAGTGAGAAAGCACGTTGTGTGTTTTTCCGTGGCCTGTTCCCGTTCACTCAGGCACAAACACAAGAATAGGGAGAGAAGGCAATGGCACCCCACTCCAGTACTCTTGCCTGGAAAATCCCATGGACAGAGGAGCCTGGTGGGCTACAGTCCATGGGGTCGCAAGGAGCTGGACACGACTGAGCGACTTTCTTTTCACTTTCATGCACTGGAGAAGGAAATGGCAATCCACTCCAGTGTTCCTGCCTGGAGAATCCTAGGGACGGGGAAGCTTGGTGGGCTGCTGTCTATGGGGTCGCACAGAGTCGGACACGACTGAAGCGACTTAGCAGCACCAGTAAGCACTTTTGGATCAGCACGTGTTCTGACTCTGAATTGAGATGGCATCTAACTTTGGTCAGAATCATCCTTAAATGCACTGAATGCTTCCCTCGGTTTCTCAGTGGTCACAGCTACCGCAGACAGCCTTGGAAACGCCAGGTGGAAGCACAGGCCTCTGGAGGCACAGCGGCTGCTCCACGCCGTGGAGGCCTACACTGCCGGGGAAGCTTCATCACGGCAGAGGGTGGACACCGCAAGTCCCTGAGGGACACCATCGTCCCTCCTGGGTGTCCCTCAGCTCTCCACATCTCTGCTGCTCCCTGGGGACTGGCAGCTTCCTACACCATCCTTTATTCTCCATTTCCCTACCCACTGTGGTTGCCACCGGTCACCCTCCTCAAGCTCATACTCGCGATGCTGCCACGCCCCGTCCTTCCTGCTTGGCGCTTTTGGTTTCTCTAACTTCTCATGCAAAAGCTCACCTTGCAGGGAAAACAATCGAACAAAACCTGGCCTTTTCTAGACCTCGCTGTTATGTTCGTACATCTTCTCTCTCTCTCTCAAGAAACCAAAAGTAGCAACAGTGCCTCCAATAAGCCTCTGGTCTGTGGTGCTTCCTGGATGCTGAATAATTAGGGGCGGTCTCTTTACTTTCCTAAACCTATGGACAGTCTCTTTAAAATACAGATGCATGAGGGATCCAAAAGCCTGGACAGACCAACATTACCTTATTGGGACCAACATTTTCTTATCTGCTATCTACGACACAGCAGGTTGGCACAGGGCAGGCAAAGGTGAGGGCGGGGCAGTCCTCGTTCTCCAGGGGCTGGCAGATGAGAGGAGAGTAAGAAGTAACCCAGCAAACAGAATAGGCCCTGACACAGACGGAGATAGAATGAGGATGAAAATAAGTGTGGATGATGCGCTGTTTGTCAAATGACAGGAAGTACCTATTTAACCTACTGGAGGGACAGGGCTTCAGAGAGATTTTTTTTCAGAAACTGAGATACCGAGCCTGGGTCTGAGATCACGGTACAAAGCCCGCCAAGAGAACTGGATACACAGCAGCTACCTGGCCGGGAACAGCAAGGCGCACATCAGGACAGTGTTCAGGGTGACGGGAGGAGGCTGGAGAGGTGGGGACTAATCATTAGAGCAATGGGAGAGGCTGAAGGCTGTAAATAACAGGTCATGGCCAGATTTTTGTTTTAGAGATTAGGAAGGACTGAAGGCAGATCGGATGGATGAACTTAGACTTTTTAAGGTTAGAGAGTTTACAAATACTCCCCTCAAATCATAAACAAAAGTAACATATAAAAGTAAACATAAGATAATGCCATAAGTAAAACAGATAGTGTCTTTAATATACAAAAAGATCTAGAAATTCAAGAATACACTAACAATGCAAAAGAAAACTAGGCAGAAGATTTGAAATTCACAGAAAGAAAAGAAATGAGCTGGAAGAAAGAAAACATGCTTAAGCATTAATATTTTAAAATACAAATTTAAATAATTACAAGTCCCTGGTTTTACACCATCTGATTAGAATGGAAGGAGTGAGTGGGCATGTCAACACTGCTGTTACTAATGAAAAATAATGAAATATTTCTGAAAGAAATGTTATAATAGGTATCAGGAATCTCCAAAAATATTACATCATCAATGTAGTCATTCTACCCTTTCAATTCTAAGGAAATAATTAGAGATGTAAAGATTTATAACCCAAAATGTTCAATTGTAGTACAAGTTATAACATATAAAGGGTAAATAAACATTCAATAATGACAGCTTGGCTAAATATAATATAGTGCAGCAGCCCCTGCAGTGGACCATTGCAACCTTGAAGAGTTCAGTTTAGTTCAGTCACTGAGGAAGACTTTCTTCTCTCTCCTTGCTTTTCTTTGGAACTCTGCATTCAATGGGTATATCTCTCCTTTTCTCCTTTCCCTTTAGCTTCTCTTCTTTTCTCAGCTATTTGTCAGGCATCCTCAGACAACCAATGAGTCTGTTATTTGCATCAGGTGGCCAAAGTATTGGAGTTTCAGCTTCAGCATCAGTCCTTCCAACGAATATTCAGGACTGATTTCCTTTAGGATTGACTGGTTTGCCCTCCCTGCAGTCTAAGGACTCTCAAGAATCTTCTGCAACACCACAGTTCAAAACCATCAATTCTTCAGCACTCAGCTTTCTTTATGGTCCAACAATTCAAAAAAATCAATTCTTTAGCACTCAGTCTTCTTTATGGTCCAACTCTCATAACCATACATGACTACTGCAAAAACAATAGCTTTGACTACATGGACCTTTGTTGGCAAAGTAATGCCTCTGCTTTTTAATATGTTGTCTAGGCTGATCATAGCTTTTCTTCTAAGGAGCAAGCATCTTTTAATTTTAAGAGTAAACAGGAGAAAAAAAAAGCAGTAAAGAGAAAGTGTTTGCAAGAGTGATACAAAATTGCTTTCACTGTATAATGTCAATAAGGTAATTTGAGAGTGTGTCTGTGAAGATGAATGAATACTGTTTAGAGAGAAAGCTAAACACGAGCAAAAGACTGAAAGAGCGAAAGGAACTATATCAAGTTGTTAAATTCTGTATTTAAAAAAACACTTAATAGTACTTTAAGTTCTTTTGCTGTACAATAATACAGCAAAGAGAAGTTAGGAGAAAACCCAGAAATGATTAATGTCATAGAAGTCAAATCAGAGAATTTTAATAAAACAGACTTATTTTAAAACTTCATGCAGAGGCTGGTAGAATGACGGAGCTCATTTTCCCTGGTGGTTTATATTAAGATGGATTCAATATTGCTTTAGAAACATTTCTGATGGCAGACAGCCGCACAGCTCACTCTTGGAGTTTAATGCATGCCATGAGCCTTGCCGCCCTGTACAAAATGGTCCTGGGATAGATGGGCCACCATTCTGACCCAGACAAGAGCAATGTCACGTTAGTTTCTTACATGGAGATACCAGCATGTGTCACCTTGTGTATCATGGAAATACTAATTTTGGTGACTAATTTATGAAGAACACACTAGGGAGCATCAAAGACACCACTCTCATTCTTCAAGGAAAGCAGTGCACACACGTGCGAGATAGGCCCCGTTCTTTCACCTTCTCAGTTTAACGAGCAGGTCTGCTGTTTGTCCCTATTACTCGGCTCAAGCAGAATCGAGGTCCCTGCAGCAGAGTGCTCAGAATGGAGCAGAACGAGCCACACTGAGCTGCATCACCTGATTTGGAAAAGGCTTCCCCACCTTGTAATCCTCTTGTTGTGGGGTCAATAGAAATGCTAACGTGAGCATCTCAGTTCTGACTTCAGTAATAGCTTGGATTCCTGGAACTCTTTTGTACAAATGCACTGTAGGCTGCTTAACTTGCCTAACGTAAAAAATTACCATATTAGAGACACAGTCCTATAAAACACACCCATCATGGGAGCACTTGTTCTACACATCAGTCATATCAGAACTCTCAGACAAGTTCAAGCGGCCCCAGTCAGCTTTCACTAGGTTATGATACAGTAACACATGGTACGAAAACCCCCTAATTTATTACAAGAAAAATGCCTTTCTTGTTCACACTACACAGTGGCTGGGGTCACCTGTAGCTCTGGTGCAGGTCTTTACTCTGGCCTTCAGACTAAAGGAGCAGCTCTCCCAGAATATGTCCCGCTCACAGTGGGGAGAGGAGCAATGGTGGAACCGCCTGATGGGCCTCGAGCCTTCTGTCTGACCCGCACACGGCACTGTGCATCGCTGACACAAGTTCGGTGAGCAGGGCCGCCACAGAGGGGACATGAAAGTACAATTCTCCTACAAGAAGGGCAGGGATAGTTGCGAACTCTCATCATCTATAGAAAAATACATGAGGCAACGCAGGGATGGCTTCATCAGCAGAGGACTTGGGCATACTGAGAATTGTTGAACTACTTGGCTGGCCCCAAAAGACCCTTCCTCTGCTCAATCAGGAGGGAAGTTAAGGAAGACACAGATGCAGGAAGTTCTAGAATAAACTTTTCACTATAAAATGAAACTAAACATAAAGACAAACTCAAATTCAGAATACTATAACATGGAATCTCATACTGGTTTCCAAATTATCCCCCGACCCCACTCCATCCACTCAACCCATGCAATCAGCCTCATGGCTAAGTCTCATCCCAGGGTCTGCAGATTTCATCTGACAGCTCATTTTTCCTCTATTCCACAACTCGTTTATTTTAGGATCCTGTTTTCTGTTCCTAATGAAGCACTCAGTCAAAATTTCTCCATGTACAAAGTATAAAAAATTGCTTTTTATTTTCTTAAATAGAATTCCAGTTCTTTCAATGCATACTGCAAATTATTGGCTTCCCGCTTTACTTATTAGGCCAGAAATGGTTTTCTATTTTGATTTATTTTGTTTCATGATGTGCCTACCCATTCAGCTCTTTCTCTAATGGGAGTGCCAATTGTTACATCTGTATTCCCTGACCCCAGTTTTCTGTACCTGTGATGTTAGGCACATCTTAAACTGCTGTGAAAATAAACATTCTTATTTTAAGTTTAAGGTATATTCCCATTGGGTAGAAATATTGAATCGCATATCCTTTCCTGTGTTACATTTTTATAAATGCCCTACCCTCATCTCATCTGACCTCTCAATTCAAACATGCTTCTTTTGAACCATGTTCTGAAGGTTACCTTTGCTTCCATAATAATAACGAACTAAGCTCTAATTTTGTGTCTTCCTAGGGTAGCACATTTCTTGCAGATCGCCAACTTTGTTGAACTCTAAAGCTTCTTCAGAAGGCATTATTAAAATCTGTCTCCATTTGAGTTTTTCTCGTGAACACAAAATACCTTAATTGTCATCTTCATCTTTATATATGTGCTAACAAGCAGTAGAATCCAGGAGTCAAGGAGCCTGGTTTCTATGCTGCTGCTGCTGCTGCTAAGTCACTTCAGTCACGTCCAATTCCATGCGACCCCATAGACAGCAGTCCACCAGGCTCCCCCGTCCCTGGGATTCTCCAGGCAAGAACACTGAAGTGGGTTGCCATTTCCTTCTCCAATGCATGAAAGTGAAAAGTGAAAGTGAGTCGCTCAGTCATGTCCGACTCCTAGCGACCCCATGGACTGCAGCCCACCAGGCCCCTCCATCCATGGGATTTTCCAGGCAAGAGTACTGGAGTGGGTTGCCATTGCCTTCTCCGGGTTTCTATGCTAGGAGACACATTAGATCCACTGTCTCATGTGAAGATTTAGGAAAATATGATTTTACACATCATAGCCATTCCCTCTGATTACTATGATTTCTTGTAACAGTTAATGATTCTAAGTTATTGTTCATCAAAAGCCTGTTTCTTCACATATTCAATATGCCTACATACCTGTTTCTATCACTATCAATGGAAAGTTACCCCATTATCTACATTTAGCAATTCAGTTTCTCAGATGTGCCAAGAGACTTCCTAGCCACCAAAAGAAGTTTTATGTTTTCCTCAGAGTGTTCATCTTTCATTTTCATGATACCTGATCTCCTCAAAGATTCTTACTAAAGTGTTAGATTTGTGAAAGCTCACTTAACTCTCTTCTAGCACCCACAGAATAGTGGCTTAATGGAGAAAGTTCCTCCCACATGTCTGCCCTTATCTTCTCACTTCAGAAAAGACCAGAGCACAGGACGGCCATCTAATTTTACACATCATAGCCATTCCTCTGATTACTATGATTTCTTGTAACAGTTAATGATTCTAAGTTATTGTTCATCAAAAGCCTGTTTCTTCACATATTCAATATGCCTACATACCTGTTTCTATCACTATCAATGGAAAGTTACCCCATTATCTACATTTAGCAATTCAGTTTCTCAGATGTGCCAAGAGACTTCCTAGCCACCAAAAGAAGTTTTATGTTTTCCTCAGAGTGTTCATCTTTCATTTTCATGATACCTGATCTCCTCAAAGATTCTTACTAAAGTGTTAGATTTGTGAAAGCTCACTTAACTCTCTTCTAGCACCCACAGAATAGTGGCTTAATGGAGAAAGTTCCTCCCACATGTCTGCCCTTATCTTCTCACTTCAGAAAAGACCAGAGCACAGGACGGCCATCTCTGGCATCAAGTGTCACTTAATGGTTGTTCTGAACATCCTCACTGTGCTGTTCTAGATTCTGGGATAGTTTCCAACACTCCATCTGAATTCCAGTCATTGCCTAGTTCCTTCATTTCTGGTGTGAACCATAAACCATGAACATGAAGTTGAATTTCTCATTATCCATGTTCTCCCGCTTTAACTGCACATGAGACACATCCCAGGCTGGACAGCCTGATCACTTTATCATTTTTACATGGATTGGATATTTTCTTTTCAACCTTAATCTGCCTGTTTAGCTTTAAACCTTCCTCTTATCCTCTAGTTAGTCTCGAGGTTTTAGATTTTTCATCTCAGTTTCATGATCAGAGCTCTGTCCACTGATCCCATTTAAGTCCTGTTTCTGGGTCCCTGTGACCTATCCCAGCCACACTAGTAGGCATCTTGCTGAGTTACACAGAATAAAGGGATGAAGGAATGACCCCACCACTGACTGGTGTTGTCAAAACACGCTTCCAATGCATAGAACTAAGTGAGATGTGGGATGTGTGTGTGTATCATTATATAATATATTGTTAAATAACTTGGGGGCTCTGATTCAGGCATCAGTTTTAAATTGTACTACATATTGTTCAGACTTTTTTTTTATGATTTTGACCCATGAAAATAAACTGATTTCTCCTTTACTTCTAGATGGTCCAGTGGTCTATGCATCATACTTAAAAACAGAGCACAGTGATGAGAATATTAAATTCTGGATGGCTTGTGAAACCTATAAGAAAACTGCCTCACAATGGAGCAGAACTTCCAGAGCAAAGAAGCTTTATAAGGTTTACATCCAGCCACAGTCCCCTAGAGAGGTAACCATACCCGACCATGCCGGAAACTGGAAATCAGTACCTCCCAAGAAAGCATTACTGTCTGTTAAGCACACATATGGGCCAGCAGTCTACACCCAGCACCTCCTATAATGCTATGAAGTCAGTATTGTTAACCTCAGTTTACAGATAAGAAACCTAAGAATCTGAAAAGTTAATTTATTATTACCTTCTCCAGTATCACACAGCAGTTAAGAGGGAAAATTAGACCTGTCTGGCTCCAAAGCCTCTCCTTGTTAAATTATCTTAATTCTCAGGAAAGTATAAAAAGAAGTCCTTATAAGAAGAGTTGACTGTGCTACAAGGACCTACAGATACCCAGACCACGGTGGCGACTTCCCTAGCAGGGTGGGCAGAGTCTGGCCCACCCCACCAGGGCTCCTGCTCTGCTTAGTTTAAAACCAGCAGAGGGGTCACACTGTTATTATTGCCCATCACTTACAACTGCAGAAAGAAAATAGAGTTATGATGAAATAGATACACTGAGACTCCTCCAGGTGGAGAGAGAACCAGGAGTGAAAATTCTGATCATGAGGATGAGGACAGACGGTTTATGAAATTCCTGTCTCTCAGGACAGTCTGACACTAATTGACTTGTTCCTCAAAACTGATGTCTGGAAAATATTTGGTTTATTGAAATAACCACTTCTCTCTCCTATGTCTCTACTTCTCTTCACTTTCTTCCCATTTTAGGAGATGGTCAGTTAAATCAATATCTATGACTATTTAAGGAAGGTAAACTTTAAAATAGCACCAACTTCCCTTTCCTTTAAAAGAGGACTCCATCTCATAAACTTCCTTCTTTGCAGACTCCACTAACAAACCACTTGCATCCGCCTAAGTACTCAGTGGTTTCTGAGATTTCCCTGGTCATGGGCTTCATGTTTTGTGTGTGTGTGTGTGTGTGTGTGTTTTAATCTGGGATGTGGAGTTGGATGTTTATTTTTTAAAAAGCAAGGAGCTTATCTCATACAAGTCTTTCAAGATGTCAATGAAAGTGCAGACAAAATTACCCTATTCCACTAAAAAGTAGAGCAGGAAATAAACCTTTCCATTCTGTTTTCATCTTCAATTATGCCTACTTATGCTTCACATGTAATTTTACTTTGCAGATTAACATTGACAGTTCAACAAGAGAAACTATCATCAAAAATATTCAAGAACCCACTCAAACATGTTTTGAAGAAGCTCAAAAAATAGTGTACATGCACATGGAAAGGGATTCCTATCCCAGGTTTCTGAAGTCAGAAATGTACCAGAAACTTCTGAATACTAAAGTCTTTCAAGATGTCAATGAAAGTGCAGACAAAATTACCCTATTCCACTAAAAAGTAGAGCAGGAAATAAACCTTTCCATTCTGTTTTCATCTTCAATTATGCCTACTTATGCTTCACATGTAATTTTACTTTGCAGATTAACATTGACAGTTCAACAAGAGAAACTATCATCAAAAATATTCAAGAACCCACTCAAACATGTTTTGAAGAAGCTCAAAAAATAGTGTACATGCACATGGAAAGGGATTCCTATCCCAGGTTTCTGAAGTCAGAAATGTACCAGAAACTTCTGAATACTATTCAAGCCAACAACAATTCTTGACCACCACTCAAAAGTTTAAATTGAAGATGGTATACAGAAAGTGCTGGTTTTGTTCTTCTCATATAAAACTAAATAAATGAAATCAGAAATAGAGTAGAAAAGAAATAGAAGAAATCAAGCCATAAATTGATCTCTGGTTCTCAAATAGAAACAGATCCTGAAACGGATGGACTACAGAACTCTTACAACATGAATAACACAATTTATGGCATACCTATGTAGCTCATAGGAGTGAGATTTTTTTTTTCTCACAATGTGAATCCATCACAATCCTGATAATCAATAAATACAAATATAAACTAAAAACTTTATAAGTATGCTATTTTTTCAAAGACATGATCCAGTAATTTTTCCAACTAAAAGACTGTTTTATATGCCCTATTATAGAAGCTTCTTAGACCCTGTCAGGAGATTCCAGAGGAAGAACACATATGTCTGTCTGACTTGCTTTGTTTAGCACATAGCACAGGATAAATGTGCCACAGGAATGAATAAACATTCTTTACTTTTGATGGAGAATAAGTTCCTTAAAATAGTTAATATCATTTTTCCAAAGAATTAACTGTAGGAAAGTTTTGATTGAGATTTTTAGCTTTAGCAGGAAAAGTATTTCTCAGGTCTTGAATTTGATTGCAATAGCATTTCTGATACAATGCCTATAAACTTAAGCTGTATCACATGAAAGTAAGGATTAACTGGAATCATTCTCATTAAACAAAGAATTATTATAACATAGAATCAATATTTAAGGGCTCATTTCTTTTTTTATTATTTTTCAAAATATATTTAATTGTAGGTTAATTACTTTACAACATTGTGGTTGTTTTGCCATACTTGAACAAATGAACCAGCCATGGGTGAACATGTGTCCCCCTGTCCTGAACCCACTGCCTGCCTCCCTCCTCATCCCATTTCTCTGGGTTGTTTCAGTGCATCGGCTTTGAGTGCTCTGCTTCACGCATCATAAGCTGTATCACATGAAAGTAAGGATTAACTGGAATCATTCTCATTAAACAAAGAATTATTATAACATAGAATCAATATTTAAGGGCTCATTTCTTTTTTTATTATTTTTCAAAATATATTTAATTGTAGGTTAATTACTTTACAACATTGTGGTTGTTTTGCCATACTTGAACAAATGAACCAGCCATGGGTGAACATGTGTCCCCCTGTCCTGAACCCACTGCCTGCCTCCCTCCTCATCCCATTTCTCTGGGTTGTTTCAGTGCATCGGCTTTGAGTGCTCTGCTTCATGCATCGAACTTGAACTGGTCATCTATTTCACATATTGTTACATACATGTTTCAATGCTATCCTTTCAAATGCTCCCACCCTCGTCATCTCCCAACAGAGTCCAAAAGTCTGTTCTTTACATCCGTGCCTCTTTTGCCATCTTGCATATAGGGTCAGCATTACCATCTTTATAAATTCCATGTGTACGTGTTAATATACTATATTGGTGTTTCTCTTTCTGACTTACTTCACTCTGTATAATAAGTTACTTCATCCACCTCATTAGAACTGACTCAAACACAGTCTTTTCTATAGTTGAGTAATATTCCATTGTGTATATGTATCACAGCTTTCTTATCCATTTGTCTGCCAATGGATATCTAGGTTGCTTCCATGTCCTGGCTATTATAAATAGTGCTGCGATGAACACTGGGGTACATGTGTCTCTTTCAATTATGGTTTCCTTGGTGTGGATGCCCAGCAGTGGGATTGCTGGGTCATATGGAATTTCTATTTACAGTTTTTTAAGGGATCTCCACACTGTTCTCCATAGTGGTTGTACTAGTTTGCATTCCCACCAACAGTGTAAGAGGGTTCCCTTTTCTCTGCACCCTCTCCAGCATTTATTGCTTGTAGAATTTTGGATCACAGCCATTCTGACTGGTGTGAAATGGTACCTCATTGTGGTCTTGATTTGCATTTCTCTGATAATGAGTAATGTTGAGCATCTTTTCATGTGTTTGTTAGCCATCCATATGTCTTCTTTGGAGAAGTGCCTATTTAGTTCTTTGGCTCATTTTTTGATTAAGTCATTTATTTTTCTAGTATTGATCTGCATGAGCTGCTCGTATATTTTGGAGATTAATTTTTTGTCAATTGCTTCATTTGCTATTATTTTCTCCCATTCTGAAGGCTGTCTTTTCACCTTGCTTATAGTTTCCTTCACTGTGCAAAGTCTTTTAATTTTACTTAGGTCCCGTTTGTTTATTTTTGCTTTTATTTCCATTTCTCTGGGAGGTGGGTCATAGAGGATCTTGCTCTGATTTATGTCAGAGATTGTTTTCCCTATGCTTTCCTCTAGGAGTTTTAGTTTCTGGTCTGGTCTTACATTTATATCTTTAATCCATTTTGAGTTTATTTTTGTGTATGGTGCTACAAAATGTTCTAGTTTCATGCTTTTACAGGTGATTGACTAGTTTTCCCAGTGCCACTTGTTAAAGAGATTGTCTTTTCTCCATTGTATATTTTTGCCTCGTTTGTCAAAGATAAGGTGTCCATAGGTAGGTGGATTTATCTCTGGGCATTCTATTTTGTCCCACTGATCTATATTTCTGTCTTTGCACCAGTACCATACTGTCTTGATGACTGTAGCTTTGTAGTGTAATCTGAAATCAGGCAGGTTGATTCCTCCAGTTCCATTCTTCTTTCTCAAGATTACTTTGGCTATTCAAGGTTTTTTGTGTTTCCATACAAATTGGGAAATTATTTGTTCTAGTTCTATGAAAAATACCATTGGCAGCTTGATAGAGATTGCACTGGATCTATAGATTATTTTGGGTAGTATACTCAATTTCACTATATTGGTTCTTCTGATCCATGAACATAGTATATTTCTCCATCTATTTGTGTCATCTTTGATTTCTTTCATCAGTGCTTTATAGTTTTGTATATCTAGGTCTTTTGTTTCTTTAGGTAAATTTATTCCTAACTGTTTTATTCTTTTCATTGCAATGGTGAATAGGATTGTTTCCTTAATTTCTCTGTTTTATCATTGTTAGTGTATAGGAATGCAAGGGATTTCTGTGCATTGCTTTTATATCCTGCAACTTTACTATATTCACTGATTATCTCTAGTAATTTTCTGGTGGTGTCTTTAGGGTTTTCCATGTAGAGGATCACGTCATCTGCAATCAGTGAGAATTTTACTTCTTCTTTTCCAATCTGGATTCCTTTTATTTCTTTTTCTTCTCTGATTGCTGTGCCTAGGACTTCCAAAACTATGTTGAACAGTAGTGGTGAAAGTGGGCACCCTTGTCTTGTTCCTGATTTTAGAGGAAATGCTTTCAATTTTTTGCCATTGAGTATGTTAGCTGCAGGTTTATCAGAGATGGCTTTTATTTTGTTGAGGCATGTTCCTTCTATGCCTGCTTTCTGGAGAGCTTTTATCATAAATGGGTGTTGAATTTTGTCAAAGACTTTCTCTGCATCTATTGAGATAATCATATGGTTTTATCTTTTAATTTGTTAATATGGTATATCACATTGATTGATTTGTGAATAATGAAGAATCCTTGTATCCCTGGGATAAAGTCCACTTGGTCATGATGTATGATCTTTTTAATATGTTGTTGGACTTTGTTTGCTAGAATTTTGTTGAGGATTTTTGCATCTATATTCATCAGTGATATTCACCTGTAGTTTTCTTTTTGGGGAGCATCTTTATCTGGTTTTGGTATTAGGGTGATGGTGGCCTCATAGAATGAGTTTGGAACTTTACCTTCCTCTTCAATTTTCTGGAAGAGTTTGAGTAGGATAGGTGTTAGCTCTTCTTTAAATTTTTGGTAGAATTCACCTGTGAAGCTATCTGGTCCTGCGCTACTGTTTGTTGCAAGATTTTTTATTATAGTTTAGATTTCTGTGCTTGTGATGGGTCTGTTAAGATTTCCTTTTCTTCCTGGTTCAGTTTTGGAAGGTTATACTTTTCTAAGAATTTGTTCCTTTCTTCTAAGTTGTCCATTTTATTGGCATATAGTTGCTGATAGTAGTCTCTTATGATCCTTTGTATTTCTGTGTTATCTGTTGTCATTTCTCTATTTTCATTTCTAATTTTATGGATTTTATTCTTCTCCCTTTTTTTCTTAATGATTCAGGCTAATAGTCTGTCTATTTTATTTATCTTCTCAAAGAACCAGATTTTGGTCTTGTTGATTTTTGTTGTAATCTCCTTTATTTTTTTTTCAGTTATTTCTGCTCTGATTTTTATTATTTTTATTATTTCTTTCCTTCTACTAACTTTGGGGTTTAGCTGTATAAAAGAAAATTTTTTCCTCAAAAGTTTACAGTTGATTAATGAGGCTTTAGTTGCTTGTAGAAGGTGTTACCACAGCAGTCCAATTTTGTCTAATCCACTGAATTGAATTTATTTCTTTTAAAAATACCAATACAAGAATTCAAATTTAAGTCTTAAAAATCTGAACTTTATAATGATCCCTAGGCACAATAGATCCCTTCCCTGGTGCCTCAGACAGTAAAGAATCCACCTGCAATGCAGGAGACTGGGTTCAATCTCAGGGTCAGGATGATTCCCTGGAGAGGGAAATGGCTACCCACTCCAGTATTCTTGCCTGGAGAATCTCATGGACAGAGGAGCCTGGCCGGCTACAGTCTGTGGGGTCATGGAAGAGCAAGACACAACTGAGTGACTAAATCACTTCAACGGGCACAAGAAGCCAGGAAAAATAAAACTGCTTCCACATGTGTCAAATAATCTCATCAACTTACTCCACTGGCAAATAAATATATTTATGGACAAGTCAGAAAAGTCATACACCCATGCATGCCCTTGAGACATGTGGTTTCAGGACAACTGATCCCTTCTCATGCAATTATACTAAATCCTCCAGACACTAATGTAACTAACAAATAGAATAATCAACATTGTTTGCTACTTATTTCCCCCCTTGTATTCCAATACAGGATAAGGCTGTTACGTGCTGACATTATCTTCTAAATACACTCCCTCTGCCCAGCCCTCATAGCATGTTCACCTCATGCTGGGGAAACCCAGTGCTACATGGTAACAAGAAACACAAAGTTTCAGCCAAAGCCACTGGGTTAGTGTCTGTTCCTGAATCTTTAGTCTCTGCACCTCTAGTACCAACAGACCTCAGTTTCCTCATCTATAAAATAAAGAAATGGGACGAGTTGATGGAGTGAACCCCATGCAGTATGCTTTATACATCTGCTTACTACTGTATTCATCATTTCCTTCAAGTCTGAAGTCATTCTGAAAAGTAATTCCTCCAAAAATTGACATTTTCATCAGAAAGTGGATAATGAACTATTTCATGTTTAACACCAGTTGAGGGAGTTTTAAATTTTTTTACTTAGGAACAAAGAATTCAAAGTGCGATTTGTTCAAGAATATTTGGAAGTATATATTTCATGTGACTGATAGTTAAAACAGTTTTCATACCATTTTAACTTAATATTTTAAACCTTATTTTTCTCAGAATTCAAAAAATAATAAATATTTCATCATATTAAAATAATTTAAAAATTAATATTTCTC
>SJYC01029277.1:0-13104 GCA_006408675.1 Madoqua kirkii | reverse complement strand
TACGTGGATATGTTCATGCATTTTTACACATTTGTTTTATCCTCAGTATTTTCAGATTAATAAATTTAAACATATATTCAATTTCTGATGTAAGAACCTGGGTGTATTTATAATTTTTTCCCATTTTTAGATATATATTATCAAATTTGGGAGACACAAGGTAAGCCTTCATTGTTTCTCATAAAAAATAAAGTCTTATCTTCTCCAAAAAAGATAACAACAAAGATTTGTACAATTCAGATTCAAGCATCTTGGCAGAGATGAACACTTTCCTGTTTATAATATATCAGCCACACCACAGTTTTGTCAACTACAGAGGACTTTTTAACCAGTTTTAGAAGGATGATTACAGAAAAGAAATGTACGAAGCTTTCTCCAAACACATAATAGGGTGTGATTTGAAGAAAATCATAAGATTCCATAGCCCCAAAATAGTCTTCCCATATCTAGGGCCTGAAATTTCCATCATGATCATAAAAGATTAAAAATGGCATCTGATTTCAAGTTTTAAGTGAAGAATGAAACACTGCTAAGCTGCTAAGTCATTTCAGTCGTGTCTGACTCTGTGCGACCCCATAGACGGCCCCTCACCAGGCTCCCCTGTCCCTGGGATTCTCCAGGCAAGAACACTGGAGTGGGGTGCCATTTCCTTCTCCAATGCAGGAAAGTGAAAACTGAAAGTGAAGTCGCTAAGTCGTGTCCTACTCTTAGTGACCCCATGGACTGCAGCCCACCAGGCTCCTCCATCCATAGGATTTTCCAGGCCAGAGTACTGGAGTGGGGTGCCATTGCCTTCTCCTGAATGAAACACTAGCGCTGACATATGACCTTTTGACCAGCAGAATGCAAAACTCCAAGAAAATAGGCACAGGCATGTAGGGTCGAACAGGAAAAAAGGCTGAGAGAACAAAGATATCAGGATCAACAGAGGTCACCACGTACCAAACACAAGTGGGAACTTGGAGGACAAGTGGAAAAGAATTTCTTATTAAAATCCCCTTATGTTGCTAATAGAAAACCAAAAGGGGAAGGGGAATTAGTTTTAAAAGCAAGTACTAAGAGGTACAAACTGTGCTGTGCTGTTGCTCAGCTGTGTCTAACTCTGTGACCTTTTGGACTGTAGCCTGCCAGGCTCCTCTGTCAATGGGATTTTTTTCAGGCAAGAATACTGCAACGGGTTGTCATGTCCTAAGAGGTACAAACTACTATATATAAAATAAATAAGCTATAAAAACATATTGAACAGCATAGAGAATATTGCCAATACTTTATGATAACTTCAAATGGAGTGTAATGTATTAAAATTTTGAATCCTTAATATGGTACACCTGAAAGTAATATAATATTGTAAGTCAGCTCTGTGCTGTGCTGGAGTGGGTTGCCATTCCCTTCTCCATATGTCAACTATACCTCAGTAAAAAATAATAATAATAATAAAATAAAATGTACAAGAAAAAATCTGCCTGTACAGGCTATTTTGAAATACTATTTCCCACTGAATAAAGAGATGTTGAGTGATTGAATAAAAGGCAGTTATTTCCTGTTAATTTCACATTTTAATAGAAAAAAATGAATAGCATGCCTATAAAATTAAAATACAAAGTATTATATTCCCCAACAAACAGTATTTATAGAAGCATTCCTTTAATCAAAACATCTATCCAGTTCCTGAGTACAGATACTATACATACGGACATTAATTAGATGAGGTTTCTGCTTTAAAGGACATGTAAGCTGACAATTAAATGCAAAATAATGGCCAAGGTTGACATGTAACATAGTGCTGTGAAACCCCGCAGAACCATCTTTCTACCCTGGAGAATTTGAAAAGAGGTAAAGAGATGCTGTGTAAGATGATTCTTGAAGCGTGATTAAGGGAACATTCAGAGGAAGGGGGAAAGGCAGCGTAGACGGAAACAAGGGCTCAGGATGGGGAATTTAGCAGCACTGAGGAAGGTATAAAAGCTGGTGGAGGCTTTGAAATCAGATCTAAGCTCAAATTCAACAGTAACTCTGGGAATTTAAGAAACTACTTAACCTCACTGAACTTTTTTTCTGTGCATCTGTAAAATGATAATAACAATACATTAATACCATATAGCCCAGTCTTGGCGGCTCAGACAGTAAAGAATTTGCCTCCAAGGCAGGAGACCTGGGTTCAATCCCTGTGTCAGGAAGATCCCCTGGAGAAGGAAATGCCAATCCACTTCAGTATTCTTGCCGGGGCGATCCCATGGACAGAAGAGCCTGGCAGGCTGCAGGCCATGGGATCACAAAGAGTTAGACACGACTGAGCGACTTTCACCTCACTTTAATTCACCTCATAGGCTTCTCTACATTTAAATGTTTATCAAGTCTTGACACTGTGTTCAATAAAATTTAATCATATTATGAAACTGCCTTCAAAGTCCAGATGAAAGGCAATGTATTCAGAGCTAGGCAAGTGAGGAAAAGAGAGATGTTTTTGAGGGAGAAACTGTGAACTGGTCAGACGAGGGCAATGAGGGCAAGATCAAGGCTAATCTGAAGATCCTAATTTGAGCATCAGGGCTGGTACTGTGCCATGAACAGAGAGAGGCAGACTGGGAAAGGTGAGCAGGCCTGAGAGATCTGCTGAATGAGTGTCCACAAGCCACACCTGGGAATCCAGAGGGAGGCAGAAATGCAGATCTGGGCGTTGTTAGTATGGCTGAGTCCCTGAGCAGAGATTATTTAACAAGGAAAGAAAGGGTAGAAACCCAAAGCACTCACCTAAACCTTAGAGAAAAAAACAACATACAAATGACTCCTAAATTCTCACTGTAAACTCATTATGATGTTTACAGTAATGATAATGATCATTTATTGAGTTACTCTGTGGATATTGTGCCAAGGGTTTGGTTACATTATTCATCATTCAACAGGTACAGAGACCTGTCAAATTGTCAACATCGTTCTCAGGACAGAACCTGAGATTCACCAACAATCCAAGCAGAAGACATGGCTACCACGTGCACTGTCTTGGTATAACAAAAGCATTACCAAATAAAGAATATGACATCAGATCATGACACGTGCTACAAAGAAAGGGAAAGGAAATAATAGAAGCAGCACGGGGACAGCTAGAGAAAGGTCAGGGGGTCCTCTCCATACAGTTCATGTGCTCCTCCGTCCTAACAACCCTAATTGAGGCTGACTCCAAAGTTTTGAGAAATTAAATAACTTTTTCAGATTTTTCTAACCAATACCATAATCACAATAAGTACAGACTCCCACCAACAAGCTAAATGGCAACTAAGTGCACAATAAATACATTAAAATACACATTCAACTATAAAGTGCCATTACCTACACAGACAGTTTTAACATGGAAGACCACTGATACATCGTCATAGCCATCACTAGGCACTGCTACTAATAAGCTCATGCAGGTGGGTTTAAAACATCACTGAGGCTTAGGTCTCTTCTAGAAAGAAGAATTACCATGCAACTGATTGATGTAATGATGCCCAAGTTCCAATAATAAGAGGAAACCTCCTCTCTTTAGTTAGCAAATATGTTTAAGCCAGGAACTGAAACACACATTCTGAGTGGTCAGCATATATTCATGAAAGCAAAGGCAGGAGATGAAGAGGAGCCAAGTTATCAGCCTGGCAAGAGGCTAGAGGTCATGGTGCTCACCATGCAGCATCCCGCGCTCTCACCACTGTCCTGGGTGGAAAATGAGCAGGACACCCAGGCTCAGGACCACAGCCACGGCCAGTCAGTAGTGACGGCTGGATAAATCGTGAAAAATGTCTTTAGAAACAACAAAAGCCAAAGAAAGAAAGTGCTGAAGTAATCTAGGCTCCACAGCTGACAAACCTAGAGAAAATAAAGTAGGAAATCATGAGTGTATTTTATCTATTTTAACAAGCAGTATCTTTCTCATCTGTGGTCATTAAAAAAAAAAAAACCTGTCCGCCATACATGCAGCAGCATTTGCCACTTTCTGAAGACACCACCCAACATCCGGCACCTATCACAGCCACTTTGTCCTATGGTTTTGCTTAAAACTAGGAACCAGTCACTTAGGGGGTTAGATCATTTACCTAACCAGAAAGAGATGTGTTTACTAAAAGGATTTGACCAGTGGTATTTTCAAATTTGAACACTTTATGGGAAGAATGGCTTAGAAAGAATAACTCCTTTTCAATAATCAGTGACGTCTTCGGAGTTCATGAAAAGTATTGATATCCATTATTTTACTTGCGCCTCAAAACAATCCTACCACGATGCATTTTTACCCCTCGTGTATAGCGAAGGAGAGTGCTGAGGGCCAAAGAGCACGTGGGCTCGTGGTTGAGTTGGGGGAGGTGGCGGTGGGGGGGGGGGGAGTTCCTAACTGCAAACAAAAATCCAGTAGCAGGGAGCAACTGGAACTGCCCCACAGCGTGGGGCAGTGAAGTGAGTTGATGGACAAGACACCCAGACCACTGTAACTGGCAGGTCACCGTGAGCCTAAAAGAGATGTTATTCAGACAGAGTGTGGGATTTTAGAGAGTAATGGCATGTGAGAACAACAGTGGAGGAAAGCTGCGGATGGAATACAAAAGAAAAATATAATGAAACACACTAAAGCAAAGCAAGAGAAGCCGTGTTGTAAACGCAGGGGAGCAGCAGCCTCAGACGGCAAATGCCAGAAGGAGGGGGAGATGAAGAAATAAGCTGCATGCAGACGTGCAATCATAGTAAATAAGCAGCACTAACAGCGATAAAGTCTTCATTAGAGAGCTTCCACTCTTAACAAGGAAAGGAAACTTTTCAATACAAGAAAAGAACCTGCCAGATCTATAAACACACTCAGTTTGAAGCTTATTCTTTAAAAGGAATGGTATACAGAAAGGCGGCTTCCCTAGGAGGTGGGAAAACCTACTGGATCATTTGACTTCTTGACAGGATTATAGCTCGTCTTGCTGCTTCTAATTAACAATGCATTTAGCTATATTATTAGACGTTTAGATGTGTTTTTTCTGGCAGCAGCAGTAACTGAGTTCTTTCTCACTGACCTCTGCTAGTAAAAGGGATAATAAACGACAGTCAAGGTAAATACAGTCTGCTGTTAAGCTGTAAGGCTGACTGTTAGCACCCCAGCCCTTCAGTGACTCATACACAAGTTACATCCAAAGCAACTAACCCTAAAATTGGACTACATGTGCTAGCTCAGATTCTGTGTCCTAGTGTGGCAGTTTGTTTCCAGAGTTGCCACAAATGAATGTTATTATTAACTCAAAGGACTGGTGAAAAGTGACATCGATACTTCCTCTTTGAGAAGAGGAAACAGAAAAAAAAAAGTTGCTGACATGCTGTGTCCAGGGAAAGAACTTGGGCACCACCAGGCGCCAGGCACTGCGATGGCCATTTTGCACTTCTAATCTCATTTTAGTCCTACAATAAATGTGCAATGAAGTTATTATTAACTACATTTTAAGCTCAAGAAGACTGAGGTTCAGAGAGATTAGAAACTTGTCCAAGTTCCCTCAAGGAACCAGGAAACCAAGCCAGAACTAAACCTAGGAACACTCTGACTCTGAAATACCCGATTTTCCCATAAATTAAACAAGATTTTGCCGATTAAAGACCAAAATTGCAACTTCTTTCAGTCAGTCACATGCTTACAATTCAGCCTCTGAAACTGAAGAGACTCTTTTGTGACTAAATAATACTGGTTTAAAAAATAAATCTCAAACGACATACTGTCATCATTAAATTATATTGTAAGGATGGTCAGTCATCATCCTAAAGATGGACAAGTTAGAGAGTTCTTTGTATGCAATATGGAATAGTTATATGTGCATATTTTAAGGGAAAAAACATAAAAATTAATTTTAAAAGACATTACTATTTTTAGTTAATTCCTTATCTTCCCAAAAGCAAAAAAATTATTCAGATAAACTGAACTGAATAATCTGAATTTTTGGAACTGAGTAGCCATTCAGAAAACAGGAGGACGTTTTGCAATTGTCATGCCCTTTCTTCTTGCTAGACTTCTCTGGAGTGGTCTCTCCCCTACTGGAGGATCACCAGTCATCTGCCTCCCCTAGCTGAGAGTTCCACCTGAACTCCAGACCTGCACCGTGCAAGACCACCACACTTCAGAACCACCGCATACCCTGCACCCTCTTTGTCACTTACTGCACTAAAGACGGAAGAGATTATTATCCCTCATCCTCAGTAACTCTGAAAGGGGGATGACCTGAATCCCATTTTTCAGATGACGAAACTGAAATCATAAACCAGATGATGAAACCTGAAGTCATAAACCTAACAACTGATGGAGCCAGGCAGCAGTTCAAGCCCAGGTATTTCCGATTCTAAGGTGGATTCTTGTGCCTCATGTCCTGGCTGCCTCTCTGTATATTTCTCAATTTCCACTTGGCAGTTGCAAAGCTCTCCTGATCTTTTTGGGTCTATAACTGAATGCCACTGTTTCTCCTTATAATTCATCTCTGCTTTCTTTTTCTCTTGGATTCTTTTCCAGGATGCATGGCATCACTTGTGAACTATAATATATTTGTATGTTCACTTACTTTTCTAGTAAGTTCTCAGTTACCCTTGTGTGCCTACAGCCTTTCAGAAAGGCTGGCAAAGAGTTTGACACACTAATACACAATTATTTGTGAAGTAAATGATGCTCTCCAGTCACCTTAACCAGAACTCCACGGGTCAATCAAGACTCGTTCCTCTCTGTCCCCAAGACCTGTTAGTAATGAAGTCTCTTTATTACTTTAAATATCTCATGATGCTGTCTTCAGTTTCCCATCGTGGCTGACTTAGGTATGGGTCCTGCCATTCTTGCTTGGATTGCCACAGTTTTCTTCTGAATGATGGAAACACCCTTCTCTCTGAGGTGATTCCCATCAAAAACACTACAAGTGTGGTCCAGTTTTTCAGTAACTCATCGCCTCTTCCATGACCCATGTCTCTTCAGAGCTCTTACCCTTGCAAACCACTCTAACCTCAGCATTTACTGGCTCTCTCTTGCCTTCTCCCTCTCTCCATCTCGGCCCCTTCTCCACCACCCACAGCTGCACGTTTGCACACAAACACATACACACACAGATTATCAGCCAGCCATTATAAAACACCTAGAAGCCCCTTAGATCTTTGCGACTTTTCTCCACTGTATGGTTTCCTGCATAAGAAATGCCCCTTTTCCATTTACTAACCTCATACATTTCCAAATAAAAGGCCAGTCAAAGGTTAATAATTTGTCATCCTGTTTAAGTGACAGTGTTCACATCTGGTAGATCAAGATGGCAGCATAGGAGGCTCACGAGTGCACCTCTCCCCACAGACACAACGAACCACAACCACACGTAGAACAACTATCTCTGAGAACAACCTGAGGGCTAACAGGACAGAGTTTCCACAATTAAGGATATAAAGAAAAGGCCGTATGGAGATGGGTAGAAAGAGAAGAGATGCAGTCTAGTCACACACAACTCACACTCCCGATGCAGTGGCCCACAGGTTGGATGGGGGCGGGGAACGACACAATCACAGATGTCCCCTGAGGAACAAGGGGTCCACGCTTCACACTGGGCTCCCCAGCTCAGGGGACCTGCACAGGGAAGATGAGCCCTTTAACATCAGACCTTGAAGACCAGCGCGACTTATATCAGGGAGAGCCGCCGCTGCTGCTGCTGCAAGTCGCTTCAGTCGTGTCTAACTCTGTGCGACCCCATAGACGGCAGCCCACCAGGCTCCCCTGTCCCTGGGATTCTCCAGGCAGGAACACTGGAGTGGGTTGCCATTTCCTTCTCCAGTGCATGAAAGTGAAAAGTGAAAGTGAAGCCACTCAGTCAGACTCTTCGCGACCCCATGGACTGCAGCCCACCAGGCTCCTCCATCCATGGGATTCTCCAGACAAGAGTACTGGAGTGGGGTGCCATTGCCTTCTCTGAGGGAGAGCCACAGGGCTATGGAAAACCAAGATTCTGCTCCTGAAGAATCTGTACAGATTCATACTGCGTCTTAGCACAGAAGAACCAACCTGAAAACTGCCTGGGTCAGACAAGGAGATCAGCTGACTGATTCAGGGAGTATGCTGGAGTGGCGAGGATCTGGTAAAACTGTCTTCGCGACAGAAGCACCGGTGGGTGCCATTTTCTTTCGCTCTCTTTCTACCTGCCTGGCCTGGCACTGGCAGGTGCCATTTCTGTTACTTTCCATCATCTTGGTTAAAAAAGATACTCCCGCCCAGGTGTTCTCCCAAGGTGTTCTCTCCTGCTCAACACACCCATCCCAGAGGACCTCTCCGAAGCAGCTCCCAGCCCACACGCTCAGCAAGTGTCCTCTGCCAGCATCAGCAGCCCCTCCAAAGCAGCTGCTGCTCCAGAGGGTCAACCCCCAACCACAGCATGTTCACAACAGCCATAGCAAGGCTTCAGAGCCACTCACGGGGGGGCCAGTCCCACATTTCAACAAACTCACAGCAATCACATGCAGACCTCTCAGCCAGCTGGCCTGAGGGAAAACCCTGCCAAACAGCATGCCTGCAGCAATCACAGTCCAACCACAGCAAAAGGACACACGCAGCCCACACAGGGGCTACACCTGGAGCAGCTGGCTCTGGTGACCAGGGGACTGCGTCACCGGGCCCCACGGGACAACATCTACATAAGGCTACTCTTTAAAGACTGGGAGATATACCTCATACGCCTAATACATAGAAACAAACACAAAGAGTTAAGCAAAATGAGGAGACAAAAACAATATCTTCCAAACAAAAGAAACAAAAGTTTCAGGAAAATGGAAATATAAAATTTACCAGGTAAAGAGTTGAAATAAATATTCATAAAGATTCTAACTGAACTTGGAAGAAGAATGGATGAACTCAGTGAGAACTTCAGCAAAAAGATAGAAAAACAAAAAAGAACCAATCAGAACTGAAGAATACAATAGCTGAAATGAAGACTACACTACAGGGAATCAACAGCAGGTTAGAGGGTGCAGAACAGGTCAGCGATCTGGAAGATACGGAAATGGAAATTAATCTACTGGAAGAGCAAAAAATAATAACAATCCAAAGAAATGAGGATAGTTTAAGGGATCCTCTTAGACAACATCAAGTGCGCTAACATTCACATGACAGAGGTCCCAGAAGGAGAGAAAAAAAAGAAATAGCAACAGAAAACATCTGAAAATATAATGGCTGAAAACCTTCCTAACCTGGTGAAGAAAACAGTTGTCCAAATCCAAGAAATATAAGAAATGAAGCACCAGTCTGTGTTCAATACAGGATACAGGATGCTTGGGGCTGGTGTACGGGATGATCAGGGGAGATGGTGTGGGGTGGGAGGTGGGAGGGGGCTTCAGCATTGGGAGATCGTGTACACCTGTGGCTGATTCATGTCAATGTATGGCAAAACCAATACAGTATTGTAAAATAGAATAAAGTATTAAATAAATAAAAAGAATTTTTACCATGTTGGAAAAAAAAAAGAAGAAAATTACAGGTGAAAATCCCTGAGGAACATAAATTCAGAAATCCTCAACAAAATACCAGCATGCCAAATTCAACAACACCTTGAAAGGATTATTCACCATCAAGTGATATTTATTCCATAGATGCAAGGATGATTCAATAGAGGCAAATCAAACAATGTGATGCACCATAATCAACAGAATAAATAATTAAAATCATATGATTATATAAATAGGCACAGAAAAACCATTTGATATAATTTAATATCCATTCATGATTTTTTAAAAACTCTTAATAAGTTAATAATACATTTTAATTAGGCATAGAAGGAACATGTACCAAATTAAATAAAACCCATATACAACAAACCCACAGCTAGCATCATATTCAGTGGTAAAAGGCTAAAAGCATTTCCTCTAAAATCAGGAAAGAGATGAGGATGCTCACTATTTCCATTTTTATTAAACATTGTACTGGAAGTACTAGCCACAGCAATCAGAAAAGGAAAGAAATAAAAGGCATTCAAATTGGAAAGGAAGAAGTAAATCTGCAGATGACATGATGCTATATACACAAACCCCCCCCCAAAGACTCCATCAAAAAATTATTAGAACAAATAAATTAGTAAAGTGGCAGGATCAAAATAAATATACATAAATCTGTTGTAATTCTGTGCAATGGACATGGAACAACAGACTGTTTCCAAATCCGAAACTGAACTGAACTGAACAAACTATCAGAAAGAGAAATTAAGAAAATCCCATGTACAACTATATAAAAAAGAAAAACATACTTAGGAATAAATTGAACCAAGAAGGTGAAGAGCTATACTCTGGAAACTATAAAATATTGACAAAAGAAAGTGAAAACAGCCAAACAAATGGAAAGATATACTGTCCTGGTGAATGCAAAGCATTAATATCATTAAGATGTCCATACTACCTCCAAGCAACTACAGATTCAGTGCAATACCTCTCATAATGCCAATGGTATTTTTCAAGGAATTGAAACAAATAATTCAGAATTTTGTATTGAAAACAGACTCTGAAGAGAAAAAGAAATTTTAAGAAAGAAGAAAGATGAGGTATCACGCTCCCTGATTTCAAACTATACTACAAAATTATATACTACAAATACAGATCAAAATCAAAACTATATGATACTGGCACAAAAACAGATGCACAGATCAATGGAAACAACAGAACTGGGAGCCCAGAAATAAAAATCATGCACATATGGTCAACTAATGTATGACAAGGGCTCCTTGGTGGCTCAGTGGTAAAGAATCTGTTTGCCAAGCAGGAAATATGGGTTCAATCCCTAGGTCAAGAAGATCCCCTAGAGAAGAAAACGCAACCCACTCCAGTATTCTTGCCTGGGAAATCCCATGGACAGAGGAGCCTGACAGGATATAGTCCACGGTGTCGCAAAAGAGTTGGACACAATGTAGTGACTAAATAACAACAACAACAACAAATAACAAAGGGAAAATTGAAAAGCTACAAGCAAAAGAATGAAACTGGACCACTTTCCTAAATCACATATAAAAATAAACTAAAAATAGATTCAGTTCAGTTCAGTCGCTCAGTGGTGTCTGACTCTTTGCAATGCTATGGACTGCAGCACGCCAGGCCTCTCTGTCCATCACCAACTCCCAGAGTTTACTCAAACTCATGTCCATTGAGCAGTGATGCCATCCAACCATCTCATCCTCTGTTGTCCCCTTCTCCTCCCACCTTCAGTCATTCCCAACATCAGGGTCTTTTCAAATGAGTCAGTTCTTTGTATCAGGTGGCCAAAGGCTTGGAGTTTTAGTTTCATTCAGTATCAGTCCTTCCAATGAATATTCAGGATTGATTTCCTTTAGGATGGACTGATTGGATCTCCTTGCAGTCCAAGGGACTCTCAGGAGTCTTCTCCAATACCACAGTTCAAAAGCATCAGTTCTTTGGTGCTCAGCTTTCTTTATAGTCTAACTCTGATATCCATACATGACAACTGGAAAAACCAAAGCTTTGACTACGTATGTATATGAAGTTGCTCAGTCGTGTCTGAGTCTTTGCGACCCCGCGGACTGTAGCCTACCAGGCTCTGTCAGACAGACGTAAAACCTTAATTTTAAGACCGAAACCATAAAACTCCTAGAAGTAAACACTGGCAGCATGCTCTTTGACATCAGTCTTGGAAATATTTTGTTTGGATCTGTCTCTTCCGTCAAAGGAAGCAAAAGCAAATATTTAAAAAATGGACTACATCAAAGCAAAAATTTTCTGCACCATGAAGGAAACCATCAATGAAATAAAAAGGCAACTTCTGAAAGGGAAATGATGTTGATATCCAAAATATATAAAGAATTCACACAAATGGATATTAAGAAAAGCAAACAGAGCATCTGAATAGGCATTTTTCCAAGAAGACATGCAGATGGTCAACAGCATATGAAAAGATGCTCACAAGCACTAATCATCAGGGAAATACAGATCAAACCCAAAATGATATATCACTTTATACCTGACAGAACGGCTATTATCAAAAAGACAAAAAGACAGCAAATAACAGGTGTTGACGAGGATGTAGATTAAAAGGGAATTCTCATGTACTGCCAGTGGGAATGTAAATTGGTGCAGCCTCTAGGAACAAAAGTATGGGGATTCTTTAAAAAACTAAAAATTGAATTGCTGGATGATCTAGCAATTCCACTTCCAGGTATTTATCCAAAGTAAACAAAAAGACTAATTTGAAAAGATAAACGTACTCTTATGTTCACTGCAGAACTATTTACAATAGCCAACATATGCTGCTGCTGCTAAGTTGCTTCAGTCGTGTCTGACTCTGTGCAACCCCGTAGACAGCAGCCCACCAGGCTCCTCTGTCCCTGGGATTCTCCAGGCAAGAATACTGGAGTGGGTTACCATTTCCTTCTCCAATGCATGAATGTATGCTAAGTCGTTTCAGTCTTATCCAACTCTATGTGACCCTCTGGACAGCAGCCTACCAGGTTCCTCTGTCCACAGGATTCTCTAGGCAAGAATACTGGAGTGGGTTGCCATTTCCTTGCCAAGATATGGAGGCAACTTAAATGTTTAAAGCAGATAAAGAAGATGTGGTATATATACAAGCAATGGAATGTTACCCAGCCATAAAAGAGAATGAAATCTTGCCATTTGAGACATGAATGAATCTAGAGGATTTATGCCAAGTGAAATAAGTCATCAAAGACAAATACTGTACAAATACCATACAATACTTATATGTAGAGTCTAAAAAGCAAAAGAAAAAAACAAAACAGAAACACACTCAGATACAAAAGCAAACTGGGGGTTGCCAGAAGGCTGGGAGTGTGGGAATTGGGTGAAACAGGTGAAAAGATTAAGTACAAACTTTCAGCTATAAAATAAATTAGTCATGGGGATGTAATGTACAGCACTGAATTACAGTCAGTAATATTGTAATAACTTTGTATGGTAACAGATAGTTATCAGACATTGTGATCAATTTGTAAGATATAAAAATGTAGAATCACTATGTTATTCACCTAAAGTTAATATAATATGGTGTCAATTATACATCAATAAAAATAATAAAAATAAAAAACGAAGTGATATTCTTTAAACATATGATCCATTGAAAACAACTTCTAATAATTAAAATATATA
>SJYC01029273.1:0-31503 GCA_006408675.1 Madoqua kirkii | reverse complement strand
CATGACCCTCACAGAAGTCTCTGGAAACATGACTCCAGGGAGGTGAACTGAGCCAGGACTGGGAGCAACTAAGGTGAGTGAGTGAAGAGCTAGGTGGGTTCTTCTGGCAGTAGAAATACAGGGCAGGCATGTAGTCAGAGGGGGCTTTCCCAGAGGAGAATGCAGATGCAGGGCTGAGGGGGTCTGTAGGGTGAGCTTAGGAAGGCAGGGGAGATACTCCCTGGGGGTCACTGAAGGCCTCTGGGGGGGCAGTTCCTCAACAAAGCGGCGCTGGAGGAAGATCTGTCTGGCAGAGGACATCAGCCTCGACTTTGGTCCCAGGCCTGCTCTCTGGGCGGGACTAGTGACACGACCCAGGAGGGCTGGGTGCTCAGAGCAGGGGGCGAGAAGACATCCATCCATCTGCTTCCAGAGCCGCCATCTCCCCGTATCCCACAAGACCATTGCACGAGCATCTCCCTGCACGAGAGATAAACCTTCCTACTACACCAGCCAGGGCCACGGCTCCCCGCGGCCCTGGACCACGGGGCTTCTGGATCGTGGAGATCAGGATGAGTCCGGGTGCGCAAGGGAGGCTCCCAGGCAGGCAGACCTCATCCTCTTGAGCTTGCCTGAGGCTTGGCCTTCCTTGTGGCTCAGATGGTGAAGAATCCACCTGCAATGCAGGAGACCTGGGTTCAGTCCTCGGTTTAGGAAGATCCCCTGAAGAAGGGAATGCCTACGCACTCCAGCATTCTTGCCCAGAGAATTCCAAGGACATGGGAGCCTGGAGGCCTACAGTCCCTGAGACTGCAGAGAGTCGGACACTGCTGAGCACACGGCACGGTGGGTGTTCACAGAAGAGGCCAGGCCTCGGGTGGCCCTGCAGGGCCAGGTTCGGGGTCCAGGTGGAGGGCATCCTGCCTCACACCAGCTGTTGCAGGGGGAGGGGTCCCAGCCACCCTGGGCCTCCCTTCTGCCTCCACGCAGACCATATCTTCTCTCCACCCACCCCTGTTCACATAGGGACCACCGGACTGTGTATGATCTAGATGCACCAGAGCTCCCACCCCAGGGGCTAGAAGGGGAGACCCAGGAGAAGCCCTTGTACCCTCAGCTGCTGCTGGACGTTGCTGAGGGCCTGAAAGCAGATGGCCACAGAGGCACTGGGGCCTGTGGCCGGAGCAGGTGCTGAGCCCGAGCACTTTTCCCGGACACACGTCCCCCCTGCAGCTTCTGAGCGGGGAGCACGCATCCTCTCCTCTTCACACATTCGGGATGATGCCCTGAGAGCTCAGCCACTGCTCCTCGGCTGTGATTTCCAGAAACAGGGAGGCCTTTCTTGTTCTAGGAGGGAGGTCCCGAGCCTCCCAGGGGTGGGTCTGGGTGGTGTCCTGGGGCCTAGGCGAGCCGGCCGCCCTGTTGGAGCCGAGTGTCCACTGCAGCCTGACAGCCGTTCTGTGTCTGTGGATCCTTTGTTTCCTGATTCCAACAGGAGCGGGGTGACCTCCTCAAGTGAGTCCCGAGGCCTGGGCCAGAGGACTGGCTCTCCTTTTCCCTGGATGATGGACCTCGAAGCATCATGATTGCTCCAAGCCCCCACTGCCCCTCAGGGAGACGCAGACCAGGAATCCTTCTAGTCTCCAGGAGGCCAAAGGATGAAGATGGAGTTGTCAGGGAAATGTGAGTCATTATCCCTGACACCTAGGCAGGACTAGGGTGCTGGCTCCCTTCTGAAAGAAATGGCACCCCACTCCAGTATCCTTGCCTGGAGAAGTCCACGGACAGAGGAGCCTGGCGGGCTGCAGTCCCTGGGGTCCCAAAGATTCGGACACGCTTGAGTGACTGAGCACAGCACAAGGTGCCGGCCTGGGCAGCCCCGCGGCCAGTCGTGATTGTAGCTGCTCAGCACCGCTCCAGGCCAGGCGTGCCTGGGTCTGAAGGGCTCTACTCAGATAGGAGTGGCTTTTAAAGTCCTGGGAGCTAAGGATAACTCGGGTACTTCCTCCTTACTTGGTGGAGAAAGCATTGTTTCAGATTCCTACTTATTTTTTGGATGTAAGTGATTTATCCTTATACAGATCAATGACCTCCATCTGGGTCCTAAGAGAGTTCACCTGCCATGGTGAAAGAAAAGCAGCGGTGAGGGGGAAAGAACCCCGAGGCCCCGCTTCCTGGTTCTGGCCTTGGTTGCTGGTGAACCCCAGAAAAGAGGTGGGGCGTCGCCTCCTGTAGAGCCCAGTGGGCTGAGAGGAAGCATAGACACTGACTTCCAAATACAAAATTCCAGTCTCTTCCACGACCTCTCCCGGGATAGACAGCTCCGCCTGTCTTGAATCACCTGAAGGGCGGGCAGGAAAGACTCAGGCAGCCATTCTCAGAGTGACGAGCGGAGTGTCTTTAGAAATACCACCGAGTAAACATCGCAGGGGCCGGGTTCGGCTTCTGTTTTACTCAGCCGCTCACGCTTGGCTGAAGGTCCTGTGGAAGGAAAGACACGGGGGAAATCTGCCAAGGGCGCTGGCTTCCTCTGGGGGGTTCTGCCCTCGCTCACGCAGGAATACAGCCTGGGTATTCTCACTGTCTGTGACGTGCATACGGGCCTCTGATCTGCCTGCCCAGGTCTGGCCAGTGGATCCCAGCTCTGTGCGTGGGGCACGGGGCCAGCCACTGAAGGCAAGAGGCGCGTTCCTCCTGCAAGGCGACGGGCGGGGCTCCGTTTGTCTGAACAGCAAGTTCAAAAGGAGAGGCAGTCCTTCAGGGGGAGCCGTGTGGAATTTCCTTCCCCACAGACTCCGCGATGCCAAGCATGCCAAGCATGGGCGTCTGCTCTGCTCTTTGAAATCAGAGCTGGGTCTTTGTCAGTCGCCCCCCAGTCACTGCTGGGCATCCTCGTTCAAGTCTGAGGACACCACACACCCTGTGCTCGTGGGGCAGGAACGCGGAGCACTCTCCTCTTCTCCGTGGGATGACAGCTGGCTGGCCCAGGTGAGGAGGCCTGTCTGTCATCGTCCCTGTGTGCACACCGATGACCTTTGCGGTCCTCTGGCAAACGTGCCCAGAGCCTGGCCCATCAGCAGTAAATCATTTGTGAGCACATGTAGCAATTATCACCTGGAATAAAGGTGTTGGATCTTAACAAAGGGGTGTGCCCAGGGCAGATCATCACACATCGGGGCTGCCGGGAGGCCTTGCGGCTTCGCTGAGTCACCTGCTGAGCGCTTGGGTGATGGTTAACCCGCCGGCGGCCCGCGAACCCGGCCCACGCTCGGAGACAATGCAAGCGCTGTCAGCCGGCCTGGGAACAAGGAACGCCTCTGTGTCCTGCCCCTTAGCACGGATTTACGGGTGTTTCCACTGATGACGGGCAAGCAGCAACAGGCAGCCAGCGAGCCGGTTTGCACCCCCAGCTGCTTCCGGGACCCAGCACGGGGGTGCATCTGGGCGTAGCTGGGCTCTGCTGCTCGGGACCCCAGCTCCCCACATCTGCCATCCAGTGCCCTCCAGGTGGAAATGTAGTGCCACCTGCCATGAGGAGAGCCTCTTCTCTGCGGCGCTGCTTCCAGCTGGGAACGGGCCATCTGAACCCAGGTCAACCCAGCGCGAGTCGCTAGATGGCCCCAAAGCCAGCTTTCCTCTGACCAGTCGTGATGTCCAGAGAAACGTCCGGAGCCCCTGTGCTCGTGGCTCAGACACCCCCTACCCCCACCCCCAGTCTGTCTTTCCCCTCCTCTCTCCGTCTCTGCCGATCTCCCTCCACAAGGCCCTCCTCCCTCTCCCCACACGCCCACAGCATGCAAACCCACTTCCGAGACGTGGCGTGAGAGCCCAGCTCCTGTGGCCTGTGTCTCTCTGGCCCCAGCCACACCTGCCCTCCTCTTGGCCCTTTTCTCCTCCACAAAGAAGGACAACCGGCCACGAGTGAGCAGGTCTGCTTTGCGTCCACCTGGGCGGAACAGTCACTTTGCTTCTAAGCAGATCTGCCAGCCGTTAGACAACCTTTGTTTCTCTTTTATAAAAATATAATTAAAATCTGATAACTGAGTGACTTGGAGGTCCTGTCCGAGCCAGCTGAGGCACCTGAGGATTCCTTCTATGCTGTGTGAAGTTGTGGGCGCGAGCTCTGTGACTTCCCTTCTATGAAGACAGGCTGTCTACACCCACTGAGGCTTAGCAGAGCCGTGAGGCAGAGCACGTGGCCACGCTGGGAGCTGCCCCACCTCCAGAGCCCCACCCTCCAGGCTTTGACCCTGCGAGACCCTCCTCAAGACAGGGTCAACCCTGGACTCGGGTGGGTTCCTTGAGAGCAGGCCCCAACCCCAGCCTCAGCAGCATCTTGAGCCGCGTTATCACGGGTTGTGGGTGTCTAGGCTGTTTTGGTGTCTGGCTCTCAACCACTCGATGGACATGAGTTTGAGCAAGCTCTGGGCAACAGTGAAGGGCAGGGGAGCCTGGTGTGCTGCAGCCGGTGAGGCAGCAGAGTCAGGCGGGATTTAGTGAGTGAGCAACAACCCAGGAGGTCTCTATTGACGAAACAGCTGTGGCGGGCGCGTGGATGGCACAAGCGAGTCCCAGGGGGTGGGGCGACTCGGCCGCAGGGCTGAGGTCTAGCGTCCACCCCGCAGCTACACCAGAGGCGAGTGCGGTGACGGCGCCCAGCGGGCTTTGGGGCCTCTCCTGAGTCCAAGCGGTGCTCCAGCCGCCCTCTCTCTCTCTCTCTCTGCATCCTCAGTGAAAACGCCCCTTAGGAAGAACCCTGAGCATGGAGACGGCTGGGCACGGGTGCCTGGGGAAGCTCGAGCCCCGTCATACACAAAGCTGACAAATCCCTGCCCCGCCTCTGGCGCCTAGTTCTGAGCTGTGCCCAGGCCCGGAGGTCACTGGCTGCAGCACCCAGCACCTTGAGCGAGGCTGGTCACTGGGCAGGCTCCACACCGCCCATACGCTTGCTGTGTGGTCAGAAGCACAGGCTAATATAGTATACCCTGAACAGGCTTTCTCGTGAGCCCCTCTACCAGCCAGAGCTCATCACTTCATACTTGCCCTTTATTTTTCAAAGATATGATAAATGCCACAACACACATTCTATCTTAGAACCCCTGGTGCCTGCTGCTGCTGCTAAGTTGCTTCAGTCGTGTCCAGCTCTGTGCGACCCCATAGAAGGCAGCCCATCAGGCTCCTCCGTCCCCGAGATTCTCCAGGCAAGAATACTGGAGTGGGTTGCCATTTCCTTCTCCAATGCATGAACATGAAAAGTGAAAGTGAAGTCGCTCAGTCGTGTCCAACCTTCAGCGAGGCACAGTAGTTATTTCTTGAATAAATGGAAAAGACCCTGATGCTATGAAAGACTGAAGGTAGGAGAAGGGGACGACAGAGGATGAGATGGCTGGATGAAATTACCAACTCAATGGATATGAGTCTGAGCAAGCTCTGGGAGATAGCGAAGGGCAGGGAAGCCTGGTGTGCTGGGAAGGACAGGGAAGTCCCTGGGGTCGCAGAGTCAGACACGATTTAGTGAGTGGACAACCGCAACCCAGGAGGTATCTGCTGACGGAGCAACTTGTTAAGACACAATGTGAAGTATTTCCAAGTGACTCGGGGTGGCAGAGAACCCCCAGGGGATAACCAGTGAGAAATGCAGCATCGCACGATGACCCCCGGCCAAGCTGCCTTCTTGCCAAAGCAACCGCTTATCAGGCGTTGCATTTTTGCCGCTGTATGTGGTTGCTACATCCAAATCAACACATGCCCCTCGTTCCCGGGCCCACTGACAGCTCCCCTGCCCACAAAACTGCTCTCTTCTGAGCAGAAGGGGCTGGAGTAGGCCTAATCTAAGTCCCCTTTCCACCCTTTACAAAACTCAGCAGTCTCCACATCAGATGTCAGCAAAACAGACTCAGCTTATATCCAGATTTGGTAAATGACAAGCGGAAATCTGACCTAAACTGAGAAAACACGGTTAATAGCTTTTACGTGATGATTTCAGGTTTTAAATAGTGACTACTTAGCGACCAGCCATGAAAATAAATGGGCTGAAGAAACACAGCAAAACCCGCGCTTAAGTGACTTTTCATCCCTGAGAATTTTCCAGAAAACCCACATTTTGCGTTAGATGGGCTTGTAGGAGACCTCAGATCGGGTTCCACCTCCAGGATTACCGAAAGGCAGAGGCGAGAGGCTGAATCTACAAAAGCCCCGCTCTCACTGCGGAGCGGCTCTCAAGCCGGGAAAGGCCCGCAGATAAGCCTTCATAGTCTGTGGGGCAGCGCCCCAAACGATGCAGTCCTGTTTCCCAGGTCAGCCCGGTTTATGTGGCTAAACTGAGTGTACTGTAACCTAAAATCTTATGCGACACAAACATCAATTAGTTAGCTGCTGACCTAATGAAAATGATCTTGCTGCATATTAGAGTCAGCTGATACTTTCCCTCATTAGAGAAGGCCCCACTTAGAGTTAACCTGGAGCTCAGTGCTCCCGGCTCCCAGGGCTGCATGCTGCTGTTGGTGCTGATGTCGGGCATCACGGAAACGAGCCCCGCAAAGACGCTGCTGCTGCCGCCACCGGAGGCCCAGACTCCACACCTGCAGTTGGACGTTCCTGATCCGCCGAGCCTCCGGCGGCCAGCTCACCACCCGGGCCACGCGGGCCCACCTTTCTCTCTTTCTTCCTCGACATCCCTCCAGCCATGCTTCCTCTTTTCTGGATCGGAAAAGCTACACTTGGCCACTTCATAAATTACACGGAGGCCACCATCCTCAACCAGTGATTCACATGGATGCTGTTCCCAATGTTTTGTTGCAATTAGAGCATTTAAATAAAACATTCATGCACATTTTCTTAATTAAAACATTTTTCTCAACGTATGTTGGCGAGCTTGATTTTAGCCTCCTCCGCCACTAAGTCTGGAAAGGTTGAGTTCTCATTATCTTTTCATTTCCTTTTTCCATTAACTGGTTCAAACCCTTATTGTCAAAAGCATCTTCTGAAAGCCGGACCAGAGACGCAATGTATTTTGCAAAGAAGAAACTTGACCTCAAAATTAGCAGTGTCACTCCAGATGATACTCATGAGGGTCATTTATTCACAACACAATTCAGCAGCCGCAAAACTGGAGAGATGGAAGTGTGCATCTTTCCCATTAAAAAAACAAAAAGCAGTGGTATTTTACTCTTGACACAATTACTTTCAATAAGACAACTGTCCTGAAGTCACAAAGAAAAAAAAAAACATTTTACATATGTATGCAGTGTTCGTGGTCAAACAACGGTGCTTTCAAAATAAGGCAAATACAGGCACAGCGAATACAGCTCAGATTTGGAAATGCCCTCGTTCAGTGAATTTTATTCTAGTGCACATTCCTAGCTACGCAAATAATCTTGACTCTAAAGCTTAGATTTATTCAGTGGATGGTGTCATTCTTTTATTCCTATAAAAGTGAAGTAAATGTTCCCTTCGTTGGAAGCTAAAGAGAGCAACAAAAATCACTCCTATGACACGTTGTCTGGAACACAGGGCAAGGCCACCACACCCCTGTGCTTAAAATACCTCTAGAGGGTCAGCATCCAGCCATAGCCTATGTTTTGGCCAAATATTAACTATGTGGTGATGCTGGCAGAGACGGCGACAAAAAAACAGCCCGAAGAATTTATCAGAGGAAGTCATTTCAGCATCCTCAGCTGAAGCAGCAAGCTGGCTCCGGCGTGTGGCCCTGAGCCTGCCACCTTACAGGGACAGTTTTTGCCACAGGAGGGCTCCCATATAAAAAGTGAAGCAGACCATTAATCAAGAAATTGATCATAAAAATAGATCTGAAGCAAAATGCATGAAATAGAGCTCATGTGTGGAGCAGGAAATGGCAACCCACTCCAGTGTTCTTGCCTGGAGAATCCCAGGGACGGGGGAGCCTGGTGGGCTGCCGTCTATGGGATGGCACAGAGTCGGACACGACTGAAGCGACTTAGCAGCAGCAGCAGCAGCAGCAGCAGAGCTCACGTGACATGGATTATTTTAATGAAAGAAACACCTGCTGAGCAGGAGCCCCAAATAACTGAGAAACACTCAAAGTCTTTTAACATCCCGATGGCCCCCAAACTCATGTGTGACTCATCCCTGCAGTTAAGGAAACCATCACCCACCCACCCACACACACGCTGTGTGCTCTGAAGCCATTCCTCACATTTTCTGAAGTGGAAAAGAGAATCGTGAGTGGCTGAATGGTATTAAAAAAATCCACCCACCCATGCGTGAATTATTCCACTTATTTATCCCCTAAATTAGTCCACATATATTATGTATGTTACCTGGACCCCAAGCTCCCAGGAACTGGATATTGGATGGCTGGAAACTTTTCTTCTGGGGGGACGTGGATGCCCTCTGTATTTTTGTTCCTGGGCAGGAAGTCTCCACTGTGGGACAGACTCCTGTGTTTTAAAGAGCATCACCTGTCTTGCTCTCTGGCCAAAGGGAGACATAAGCCAGGGCTTGAAGGCAGGTACCACCCAGAGATAAAGCTCCCCCAGGTGCTGAGGGCTCTCGTCTCCAGAGTGGATAAAGTGCCAGGCAAGCTTTCCACGGAGGCGAGGGCTGTGCAGGCAGATGCTTTCGCCCTGAGACTGAAGGCTGACACCAGGGATTTTTACGTCTAATTCTGATTGCACATGTGCTGCATGAGTGAAGCGACAGGGCTTCAAATCCGTGGGCCTCATCGACTTCAGAGAGACAGCAGTGTCCTGGGTCCTCTGAGCCTTCCCCAGGGCAGTGGGCGCTCTACACAGCAGCCTGGGTCTAGGAAGGGCAGGGGTGCCCTTCAGTCTCGATGGGCTGATTCCAGAGCTTTCCATGAAGACAAACGTCCGCCTGGGTGAGGACCAACGCAGGTGACATGACGTCTAAGAGCTGGTTTGGTGGTTTTGGCCTCGCTTGGACCAACGCAGTCCTGGAAGCTTATCTGCCACGGGAGCTCAGTCAGGGCACTGCCCTCAGCCAAGCGCTGTTTCCAACAAGGACAGAACTCTACTCATCGCCTTGGGAGGCTCGCAGGGGAAACAGATCTCCCTGCACAGGCTGAGCGCCTGATAAGAAACACCGCCTGCTCAGGAAAGTTCACAAGATCGGAAACGCGACACACGGAGTTCCAGCGGCTCTCACGTATTGTTCCATCACGAGCGTCTTGGTGGGAGTCGAATCGCTCGAGGAGTGCGTGGGCAGCATCGCCGTGGCGCTCCCCAGGCTTTGCGTCTCTTCCTTCACACGGCCATCTGCAAGTGGCTCTTCCCGCCACCCTCCGTTTGGCATCCTGAAGCGTCAGCGTCTCGCCTTTCACACCGTGCTGCGAGCTGGCTGCTCTGTGTTCTAAACACACGTCTACCTCAACCCTCACGTCGCAGATCTAAGCCAGGCATTTAAAGACGACGAGAACGTGTGTGGATCCACGAAAGCGTGTGCAGACGCATGCATGTATTTTTGATCCTCCATTTCTCTCTAATATTTTTAGAGAAACTTGATATCTCAGTCACAGGGCTTGAAGGGATGGTCATGAGTAGTACAATAATAACATGTTTTCAGGCTTTTCTAGAAATCTGCTTCTGTCCTGTTTTTAACCAAATGCAGTTTCAGATATCAAAAAATCAGAAAACAGAAAGAAAACAGGATTGTGAAATGCGCTGCCTACTTCTTGTGCGAAATGTGTAAATTCTTGGATCGGATCAAGTGTCCAGGGCTGTTTCGTTGTCTTTACAGAATGGAGTTCCCCAGCTGCTCATTAACTGCCCAGGAAACTGTCTGAAGATTGCATGTCATTGCCAGATTCATAAAACCCATATTAAGAAAAATGAAGTTAATAATGAAGTTGATCCTTTCCACGCACCGCCTTACAGCCACTGTCACCGGCTCTTAAAATGAGCAGCTAAAGACCAAACGAGCCCTGCAATAAAAATTACTTGGCCAGAAAGTCCGTATGCATGTGACAGGCAGGGATTTGCTGAGTATGAATCAGGTTTTCTGGGGCCTTTTGGGTTCATCAGTTTGCACTTCTGGTCCTCACCCTGCCTGGAGCTTCAAGGAGAGGAATGGCCCAGCATGCAGGGTGGCAGGTTTATGAATGTGTGTTTATATACGTGTGAGCGTGCATGTGTGCAATGTGTGTGTGTATCTGGATGTCTATATGTGTGTGATGTGCATGTGTGTATGCATGTGTGTGATATGCTTGTCTGTCTGAATGTTTGTGTGTGTGCACTATATGTATGTGTATGGATATGTGTTCACATATATGTATGTGTACATGTATGTGTGCATGATATGCTTGTGTACCTGAATGTGTATATGTGTGTTATACGCATGTGTGTATGCATGTGTATGTATGTATGTTTATGTGTGTTTACATGAACATATATGTGTGGTGTATGTGGGTACCTGAATGTGTATATGTGTTATATGCATGCATGTGTGCATGTGTGCAGTATGCCTGTATGTGTGTTTATATGTGTGTGCACGCATATGTGTGCATGTGTGATATGCTTGCATGTACCTGAATGTGTGTGTGTGCATGAGTATGTGTATGCCTGTATGTTTATGTATGTGTATGCACATATGTGTGTGCATGGGTGTGATATGCTTGTATGCCTGAATGTTTGTGTATGTGCACAATATGTATGTATGTAAATATGTGTGTTTACATATATGTATGTGTGCATGTGTGTATGTGTGTGATATGCTTGTGTACCTGAATGTGTATATGTGTGTTATATGCATGTGTGTATGTATGTATATATGCATGTCTGTATGTTTATGTATGTGTGTTTACATGAGCATGCATGTGTGATGTGTGTGTACCTGAACGTGTATGTGTGTATTATATGTATGTGCGTGTGCATGTGCATATGTATGCCTGTATGTTTATGTATGTGCGTGCATGCATATGTGTGCATGTGTGATATGCTTGTGTGTACCTGAATATGTATGTGTGTGATAGCATGTATATAGGTATGTCTGTATGTTTATGTATGTGTGTTTACATGAGTGTATTCTGCATGCATATGTGTGCACGTGTGATATGCTTGTGTGTACATGAATGTGTATGTGTGTGTGTTTATGTATGTGTGTGCACATATATGTGTGCATGGGTGTGATGTGCTTGTGTGAACCTGAATGTGTATGATATGCACATGTGTATGCCTGTATGTTTATGTATGTGTGTGCACATATATGTGTGCACGTGTTTGATATGCTTGTGTGCCTGAACATTTAGGTGTGTATGTGTGTGCTGTGTGCTGAGTGGTGGGTGTTTATTAACCAGGATGGAAGTACCCCCACATCTGAGCCCTGGACATGGCTGTACCGGGGCGGGATGCCAACTGTAAGGCTGAGGACCTCTGTCCCCCTTTCCTGGCATTTTCACCTGAGCACTGGTGAGAGGCCTTAGGGTCCCTGGAAGCCGGGTGCTCCCGTCCCCACTGCAGTGACTTCAAGCTCCCCTGACCACCTGGAAGACGCCCCTGGCCTGTCCCGGCCTCAGTTCCCAGCCTATGACCAGGCCCCTTTCCAGGCTGTCAGGACGACTGTGAGAGGGGGCAGGCTGTCTCTGGGGCATCAGCTGGCACGCAGCAGCCCAGAGCTGTCTGCTCCCGACGATGGCAGAGGAGACGCTGGCAGGGCCGGACCCTCCCCACCTCCTTCACACCGGTGCCCTGCTCTGCCCAGGCCCCTCAGAGGTCCGCACTGCCCAGGCCAGGACCCCACACCAGTTCTCCGCACAGAGGGTCCTTCCTGCCACACACACAGCGGGGCTTGTCTCAGGGTTCGTCCTTGTCTATGTTGACGCCTCCCTGAGTGAAACGGGAAGTTCAGGCCTGAAACGGTAAACAAGCTTTGTCTGCCAGGACCTGCCTGGATCCCGTGAACCAGAAAGCGGATACATCTTCCTGACTCTGGGCTGTGCCCACCCAGCCTCTGTCCTCTCCGTCATCCCCATGCTGCCCAGAGCTCCTCCTGCTTCCGGCCCCCTCACCAAGCTGTATCGACGGACCCTGGCTCATCCTTGTGTGGTTCGTTATGTGCTGCAGACCAAGCAGTTCTACAAGGATCTACTTGAATTTCCATGATCTGACCAAAATCCCTTTGTCAACCTGGTCGCCCAGGTTCCTAAGCCCTACCCACTCTGCTTCTGCGTGCATGTTATTTTAAGTATTTCTATGATCGCATTCTGCTTGAAAAACAAAGTGGTCTTCACGTGTTTATGAGAGTCGTACCAACAGGGCCTGCTTGGAACAACAGCACCTTGACTCCCGCCGCCCAGGAGCCAACTGGCTGATCACTGTAAGGACCATGAGGAGAGCCTCCAAACAGCACGGCCGTCACTGTGAGAAGCAGCGGCCAGCCAGGGCGCGGCCCTCCGGCAGAGCCCGGGATGGATGACAAGCAGTCCAGCCGTTTCCTGGGACCGCAAAGCAAGGGACGGGCACAGAGGCCTTTCAGCATTTCCACAGACTCACGGAGAACGAGACACTTCCCTCTCATGTTTAATAAAGATCTCCTCCGTCAGCTGCAGCCAGTGATAAGCGTAATATCCTCAAATGGCTCATCCCCGGATCACAGCTCCAGTGTTTCTGCCGGTCAGAGCAGGGAAGCTGTTAGGAGTTGCTGTGTGCATTTCATAAACCCAAGGGAAAAAAAATTTTTTTTTGATTTGGCTTTTTACTCTATCTTAAATGCTTTATTTTTCAGGGGCGAGATAAGGCCTGGTTCTTCCCATAAAACCAGAGCTTAGCGTTCCCACGTCGCCCTCCGTCCTGGAGAGGGGCCGTCTCTGCGCAGATGGCTCAGATTAAATTGTCTCTCGCAGCCCTTACAGTGAAGCACTAGATGAACTGCCAGAAGGGCCGTAGGCAAGAACTAAATTGCTTTGGTTTCAGCACACAGTGAATTTGGCTCAGACAAGCTGAATCAGTACATCGAATGCGAATCCCTCACAGATTTGAAAGCAGCCTTTAGCACAATTATTGACTGTGAGTGATGATTATGTCTAATTGAAGGAGACTTCTGCTACCTGTAGCTCGGCTGGAGTCCGCCCGAGCCGCGGCCTCTTAATTCACTGTTCCAGCTTGAGAGCGGCCGCAGAAGCTAAATCCTGACGTGTGTACACACGGTCGATAAACTTTAATAAACTTTACAGGGTCCGTAACGAGGCTGAGTGTATAATTCAATTTTTTAATTCGGGGAAGGAAAATAGCTAACAAGTCAGCCAGGCTGCAACAAAGCATCACTTCACGGCACGCAGGGCGCGTCCAGGAAGAGAGAGCCCCTGCTCCGCAGCTCCTCGGGGACCACGCTCCTCACCCCGGGGGCACCTGGGCCTCAGGCCGGCCTCTGGGCTTGCACTCGCTCCCTGCAAATTTGTGAGGAAAGCAGAACAGGGGGACAACCCCGTGTCTTTGTCAGGGAGGTGCTGCCCCACACCCCCAGGAGGCCAGGGAGGACTGCTTCCCACATCCCACCCGCCTGCCTGGAGCGGCAGGTCCTGCCCTACGACCCCAGCCCAGCCCGTCGCACGGAGGCTCCAGGGACGGCCATCCTTCCCCAGAGTTATTTTTCTCAGAGAGCAGAAGGCAGCTTTCTCACGGGTCCTGTAGTTAGAACCTTATTTTTTGTGCTTTTTGAAAAAGACACACACGATGGCAAATCCTGTCACTACTAGGCTGTGAGGCTCTCTTTCCCCAAGTTTATATATGCGCGTGTGTGTGGGTGTTCTCAGACTTGTACATATGTGTGTGTGCATTCTCAGACTTATATACATATATATAAAAATATATATACATATATACACGCGTATGTGTGTGCATGCTCTCAGACTTATGTATATACGCGTGTGTGTGTGCTCTCAGACATATATATATATATATATGCATGTGTGTGTGGGTGTTCTCAGACTTGTACATATGTGTGTGTGCATTCTCAGACTTATATACATATATATATAAATATATATACATATATACACGCGTATGTGTGTGCATGCTCTCAGACTTATGTATATACGCGTGTGTGTGTGCTCTCAGACATATATATATATATATATGCATGTGTGTGTGGGTGTTCTCAGACTTGTACATATGTGTGTGTGCATTCTCAGACTTATATACATATATATATAAATATATATACATATATACACGCGTATGTGTGTGCATGCTCTCAGACTTATGTATATACGCGTGTGTGTGTGCTCTCAGACATATATATATATATATATGCATGTGTGTGTGGGTGTTCTCAGACTTGTACATATGTGTGTGTGCATTCTCAGACTTATATACATATATATATAAATATATATACATATATACACGCGTATGTGTGTGCATGCTCTCAGACTTATGTATATACGCGTGTGTGTGTGCTCTCAGACATATATATATATATATATGCATGTGTGTGTGGGTGTTCTCAGACTTGTACATATGTGTGTGTGCATTCTCAGACTTATATACATATATATATAAATATATATACATATATACACGCGTATGTGTGTGCATGCTCTCAGACTTATGTATATACGCGTGTGTGTGTGCTCTCAGACATATATATATATATATATGCATGTGTGTGTGGGTGTTCTCAGACTTGTACATATGTGTGTGTGCATTCTCAGACTTATATACATATATATATAAATATATATACATATATACACGCGTATGTGTGTGCATGCTCTCAGACTTATGTATATACGCGTGTGTGTGTGCTCTCAGACATATATATATATATGCGCGTGTGTGTGGGTGTTCTCAGACTTGTACATATGTGTGTGTGTGCGTTCTCAGACTTATATACATATATATATATAAATATATATACATATATACACGCATATGTGTGTCTGTGTGCTCTCAGACTTACACATATATATATTTATATATATGTATACACGTGTGTGTGCGTGCTCTCAGACTTATATATATATGCGTGTGTGTGCGTGTTCTCAGACTCATATATATATGCATATGTGTGTGTTCTCAGACTTATATATATATATATATGTATGTGTGTGTGTGCCCAAGCTTATATGTGTGTGTGTACGTGTGTGTGTGTGTGTGCCTGAGCTTACATATATGTGTGTGTGCACACGTGTGTGTGTGTGGTTTCAGCCCGTGGCACTTCCTGGCTGGAGTAAATTCATTCCAAATGAGCGCTTAGGCCACTTGACATTATTTTAAAGAGCATTTATGGCAGGATTTGTAAATAAATTCCTTGCCAGCGTTGCAGACGCAGAGCTCAGCTGCACTTCCCGTAAAATCACCCTTCAAGTGTTGCACAAGCCTCGTCAGTGGGCCTATTGGCCATTAATTTTCCTCATGAGGAATGGGCCAACGTCCTCATGGGCTTGAGTTATGATTTCTGGTAAACTGGAGTATTTGTTAGAGAGTAAAAATTCAGCCCTCAGAAGGACTGCATAGACTCTGGGTGGCGGGCACCTATGGGCATGGGGAGCTGGTTCTTAGCTCCGGCAGTGAGAATGCACCCCAACCCTGAGCCCAGGGTGGACCTGCTGGCTCACTCATGGCCCCCAAGGCTCCATGGCCTGCACCACGTGAGAACCAGGCCCCCATTCATGTCCACATGTCTGCTCACGTGGCCGGTGAGCACTCAGGAAGAGGCCCTCCTGTTCGTTGGCTAACAGCTGTTGGAGGTTTTGCTTAGTATCCACGCTGAGATCAGAATACCCACTCGCTCATTCCACAGTGATGGAAATTTCTCTCGGCTCTGTCCTCGGTTTGGAAATTATCATCAGCGCATCAGGGGCCCCCCTGGGGGCCTCGAGGTGCTCTGTGCTGGGGGACACATGCAGCCAGAGGTCTCCAGACCCAGAGCTCGCCTGCGACCTGGGGCAGGTCCCCTCCAGGGCACTCCCCTTTGCACCGGAAAGACGGCTCTAGTGCTGGAAGGGTGTTCCTTCCCCTGTGGTGGGAACTTAGCTCACCAGCGTCACCATTTTCTTTCCTTTCCCGTGCTGGGCAACCAGAGCTTCCAGAGTCCATCGGCAGGGGAGGTGCTGATGGGGAGATGCGCTCTACGAAGCGCGGACTCTGCTGGAAGGGGCTCGAGGCCCAGCACGCGGACTCTAGGTGTTGACACGCCGTGCCTTCAGTGACTGGGCGCTCAGAACAATGACAACTCCCTGAAGGAGACGGACTGCCGGGACTTCAGAGGGTGGGATGTGGCCTCCAGCTGGGGCACGGAGAGGCCTCCAAGGCAAAAAAGAAAATGGAGTGATTAAGGGTGGATGCCCTGGGCTTCCCTTTACTCCCTGACCTCTCCCAGCAGGGAGAGGATTTGGTGAAGCTCTAATTTGGGCGAAATCAAGATTGACTAAAGCAAGCAAGAAGCTCTTCCAGGACATCTCTAGACAACACTGATTCAAGAAAAGAGAGTTTGGATTTCCCTAAGTGACTTACTCCCGAGAGGCGCCAGCGCCCGCACATGGTGTGCATTTATCTGGGGGACGTACGCTGATCGGCGAGATACTAAGTTTTTCAAAGGGGCTACTGTATGCGTCTATGGTTCTCGAAAGTGAATGCCAAGGTGCTACATATACGGCAGATTAGATGGCTCCTTGCACACCAAGCTTGTGGGGCCCGGATCTGAACACGATGCTGGAGAGACAGGGTGGGCCTGTGAACTGAGAGGTTACAGCCTTGCCTCCAGACCCTCCAGAGGTGTGTGCCTGGCTCCTGTGGCCTCTATTCCTGACCCATGTGGCCCAGAGTGACGAGCAGGGAAGAGGCGCCTTGGCCCAGCCGTCCTGCAGAGGACAGGCAAGTCCCCTCTGAGCTGCGGGGCCAGCTCCCCGCCACCTGCTCTGCTAAGACGGACAGATGTGGTGAGCACACCCTCCAGCCTCCTGGGGCCCCAGGGTGGCCTCTGGACACTCGGATGTGGCCCAAGCATGCCACCCCTTTTCTCTGCACCCGTTTCCTCACTTGTAAAGTGGAGCCCTGCCCCATGGGATCACCAAGGAGTCGTGGGATCACTCGGCATGGAGTGAATTCTCCAAGCCTCGTACCCGGGATGGTCATTAATGTAATCATCTGTTCGTTCACTTCGGCTCCTGTGACGAGTGACCCTGGCCCATGGCTTAGAACGCACACACTTGTTACCGTGCAGTTCAGAGATCAGAATTCCCAGGTCACTTTCAGTGAGGAAAGTCAGCTTGTTGGCAGGGCTGGCTCCTTCTGGAGGCTCTGCGGGCAGAATTCATCCTCAGCTCTGCCCAGGTTCTAGGGGCACCCATGTCCCTTAACCTGCAGGCCCTCCTCCACCCCCAAAGCCAGCACCCGGTTTCTTCTTCGTGCCCCCTGCTCCCGCCTTCCCGTTTGCTCTTTCTCTCTCTGACACACCCCCTCCCTCTTCTGGGAGCCCTAAGATGGCAGCAAACCCGCCCAGACGATCCACAATAACCTCCCACCTCAAGGTTTGTAACTTACCTCACGGGAGGCTGCATGCCCACAGGCTCTGGGAGTTAGGGCCTGGATCTCGGGAGGCCCATTCACCAGCTCACCATGACCGCTACCCCTCCTGCCTGCCGCCGCCATGTTCCGCCTAGTGGACCTGACTCCCCCTTGACCCCACCTGGCCACTTTTATCTCCCTGCTCAGGATGACTGGTTCAGGGATGCACATGACCCAGGCTGAGCCAAACATTCTTCTTGGAATCATGCAGAGGATGGAAATACAAGCTGAGAGAAGACGGGGACAATGCTTTCTAAGAGATGGGAGATCTTACCTGAGGATAAAGCCCCACAGAAGGAGATAGAGCTGGGAGACAGTGAGAAGAGACAGGACCACTGGGCTCACAGCTGGAGTTCCTGGACCCAGCCGTTCCTGAAGCCCATGTGTCCCAGGACTTCTTGCTTATGAGCACTGAGAAATACCCTTGATTGTATAAACTAGTTGATGTTTCTACTGTTCTTATCAAAAGCATTGTCATGCCTGATGTGGCAGAGAAGACACCTCTTTGCCTTCTAATCCCATGAGCTTTTCCCTTCTGGGGCAGAACCACCCTCAACCATCCCATGTCAGGGGAGGTCTCACACTGCACACTGTCTCAGTGGAACTCGTGGCGGTGCCTCTGAAATTCGAGGAAGTAACTATCTTCCAGTGTATTTACAGGGAAGCGTTAGATCAGATTCAGCCTTGTCTTCCCGGAATGTGGTGGGCGTGGCTGCCGTGGCTTCCTCGTTGCTGATGTTCTGCCGCTAAATCACGTCTGACTCTGTAACCACGTGGACTGCCGCACACCAGGCTCCGCTGTCCTCCACTCTCTCGTGGAGTTCGCTTGAATTTATGTCCGCTGAGTCGATGATGCCATCCACCTGCCTCGTCCTCTGCTGCCCGCTTTTCCTCCTGCCCTCATGGTGCGTGTCCAGGCAGCGTTTGAACAGTTCTAAGGATGCAGGCACACAGCCCACCATGCTTGTGTGTTCCCAGCCGGGGCTGGCCGTGGCGCCGAGTGCATCTCACTCCCGTTGCACAAGCGGTTTTGTGCTCGGAACTTCTGATGCCCAGCTGCTCTGTAATTCACATCCTTCATGTATTTCAAGAAGTCCTCCTGGAATTGGATTCTTTGTGTGTTTTTCACGTTGTTTAAGAAAACTGGAATGAAATGTAAATATTCAACAGGGAAAGATAAACAACACAAATTGAATTTAGGAATGGTTTTGATGAGAGTGGAGTGGAAGAAAGCTTAAGTTGAGGAATCTGTCCTTCCTATTCACACAGGACCTGGTTACCACTGCCGCTGACACAATTCTCACTTTTCTAACGTGATGAAAGCCACATCAGTAAACAATGCAGGGTCCTTTTCCTGGGTCATCATTGGTATCATCCTGCCAGAGATAAAACCCCCCAGTGGAGGGTGGTGGGGCAGGACCCCGATGGCTTGGGTTCTCTGGAGCACTGTCTTTACCACCTTGGGCTTCTGGAGCACAAATCCTAGAGACTCAGCAGTGCAAACAGCAGACAGGCACTCATCAGAGTCCGAAGGCTGGGAAGTCCAAGGTCAAGGGTCCCGGCGAGGACCCTCCTCCTGGTTTGTAGACACAACCTGCAGCTGTGTCCTCACATGATGCAGAGAGCTTCAGTCTCTCATGTCCTTTCTTCTAAGAACACTAATTCCATACACAAGGGCTCCACCCTCATGACCTCATCACCCCCAGACCCACTCCTGATGCCACCACACCAGGATTCCAGGGACAGGCGGGGGGCACAGGCTGTCAGCCCATGATTCGGGGGGGGGCACAGGCTGTCTGTCTGCGGCAGGAGCCCCCGCCGGGGATTCTGGGAACTGTGGAGCTGGGAGTGCATCTCGCCATCAGCCCTGCAGCCCCCCCGCCCCCTTCTGCACAGAACTCACTGAACACAGATATCTGGAGACACTCAGGGATTGAGAGGGAAAATGTTCATCATTTCAAAGGTGGTTTCCCCTTTAAGTTCTGTGTGCCCTGCATTCCTGGAAGAATGAGAGCCACCTGTCTGGGGGGTAAGGAAGGCTGGGAAGTCCAGGATCAAGTGAGGAAAGACGGGAGGCTGGCGTGGGATGGAAAGGCTGAAATGGGGGCAGGATTGTGAGCGAGAGGCAGCTCCAGGGCCTCTGATCAGAAGGTCCATGGGCAGTCCAGTCCCGGTGGCCACCCTCAACAAATTCTCCCCGGGGCCGAGCCCCGGCCTGCAGCCCCCGTTCCTGTCTTCACACCCTTCAGTCTTCTGACTTGGATTCCGTGACCCTCTGTCTCACCTTGCTAAACCCTGCACCCCTGGAGTCAAGAGTGTTCTGTTAACGCGCATTTCAGTGCTTAGTGTCAGACAAACAAGGGTTGGAGAGGCAACTTAGTTTAACCTCCTCCTTTGCAAGGAGGGCATTTCTTAAAATTCCATCTTCTATGATCTTACTGGGGCAGAGGGTTAAGTCAAGCCAGGTAAAATAAAGCAGGCTCCCCCCTCCTTGTTATACAGAATTTCAAAATATTTTCTAAAGAATTGAGTTGGAATTTCTCCGCCCTTGGAAAAATGGAAGACACAGTCCCATTGAATGAAGCTTGGATGAGACAGTAGGGATGCTTTGGGTTGCGTCTTTAAAGAATGGAGAGTGGCACTGAGGTTGGTATCTGGATTCCTACCGACCTGTCGAGGGTGCAGGCGGCTGCTGAGGTCATGAACGTGGGCTCTGGGCGACAGTGAGGAGGGACCAGACACGTCCACAGGGTGGGGGACACATCGCTGCCCTCTTGCTTCTTAAATGAGCATCTGAGACCAGCAGCTCCGTCAACAAAGTCGTCGGAGCTGCTGCCTCCTGGACTCAGCAGGCCGGCCGGCACCTGCCCCAGGCGCCCGAGGTCCTGGAGCCCCCACGCTCAGAGCAGTGGGGCTCACCCACGGGCCCCAGAGAGAGGCCCAGAGGGACCTGGCTCCTCCGAGGGTGAGGCGGCCGGAAGGCCTCGGGCGGACACTCAGGCTCGAGGCCCTGCTCGCGGCCACGCGCCTCCGTGTCCCTTTCTCGTCTCGGAACCGTTTCATTTGAAAGTTCGCTCTATTTTTTTAAATATAATTTTAGTTTTATTTACACGCGGGTCTTCGTTGCTGCTCAGCGCGCTCTAGCCGCGGCGCGCAGGCTTCCCGAGGCAGCGGCTTCTCTTGCTGCAGAGAGCAGGCTCTGCGCACGCGGGCCTCGGTAGTTGCGGGTCCTGGGAGCCAGACCACAGGCTCAGCACCGCAGCGCTTGGCAGACAGGGATGGAACCCACGACTCCTGCACTGACAGGTGGGTGCTTTACCGCTGAGCCACCTGGGAAGCCCAACGTTCACGTTAGTGCTTCCCGATGACTTTTCACAAGCGTCACTCACCAAGCATTTTCCAGGGAGCGTCTCTAAGCGTGCACCATAACGTGTTCTGATGTTTGTAAAGTCACGTACGGCACCTGGAAGCTGGGCGAGGGGGTCAGATTGGAGTCGGTTAATTTTGCTGCGAGATTATGAGTCCGTAGACATTAAAGCTTCTCTCTAAGGGAATCATCTGTTCGTATAAGCAGAGCCTCCATCTTCAACAGGCCACTGAAATCCAGGACGTGCTGAGCATCATAGTTCTGGGAGCCCTGAGTGGGCCCCACGAGTGGGGTGAGCACGGGTCAGGGCCTCCCCTCTCTGCGGGTGCTGGGTGAGTCTGCATCTGCTAGGACATGGCTGTGCTCAGCTCCAGCGCTGACCTGTAAACAGACCAGAGAGGCGGCTTTTAAAATGAGTGAAGGCGCAGACAGACCACGTCAAAAGTGTGTTGTCTCCACTTGTTCCTGGAAACCGAACTGGCATGCTCGCCGAGACTCTTGGTTACTAGTATTTCCCTCCCTCGTGGCTTCAGATGGTGACAGCATCCATTCAGTTAAAACTTGTTGTTGAGAGAGTTCTGAAGCGTCCACAGTCTGCGCATGTTATTGTGCTGAGCTTTGAAAGACATCAAGCAGTGCAAGACTAGCGTGGTATGCACACACACACACACACACACACACACTCCCACAGTGATCACTGGAGTTTCACAGTATATACGATGTGTCTTTTATATGCAAACTGCCTCACGCAACGCAGACACAGCATTGCAGCGTTCTGTGACGCAATGGATAAATTCCGTATAACATACCGAGGGGACACATCTGTAGTCGGCACACACTGTTGTTGCTGTTTAGTCACAGTCAAGTTCGACTCTTTGAGACCCCAGGAACTGTAGCCCAGCAGGCTCCTCTGTCCACGGGATTCTCCAGGCACGAATATTGGAGCACATTGCCATTTCCTCTCCAGGGGATCTCCACGACCCAGGGGTCGAAGCTCAGTCTTCTGCACTGGCAGGTGGGTTCTTTAATGCCGAGCAGCTTGGGAAGCCTCCATAATATTGTTGTTTAGTCGCTAAGTCATGTCTGCATGAATATATATATATATATATATATATATATATATATATAAAGACTATGGATATATTCTATACACAGAGCACACATAGGCTCACATGCTCATCATTTTATAATATATAGAAACATATTTGCTACATAAAAATATGTCTTATTCTATAGAGAGAACATGTATAAATATATATATACACATATTCTATATTCAGTCATGTTCAACTCTTTGTGACCCTCAGGGACTGTAGGCCACCTGGCTCCTCTGTCCATGGACTTTTTCAGGCAAGAATGTTGGACTGGGGTGCATTTCCTCCCCAGGAGAGCATCCTGACATAGGGGTCTAATGCACGCTTCTTGCGTCTCCTGCCCTGGCAGGGGCACTCTCTACCCCTAGTGCTCCTGGGAGCCCTTATATGAAGAATGGGCATAATTCTATATACGGAGGCTATGCATACATACATACACATACATATCCCATACACAGCCCACACACATGCTCGTGGAGACCACTGTGGCGTTCTGTGGCATTCGGGACATGTGTCTTTACATGCAGACCACATTCTCATGTATTGAGCAATGCAGCATTCTGCCATATATAATGCATGCTGCGTGCTGTGTTATATAACACAAGAAGAGATCATATGCTTTCTGTTTACATGCATATGTGTGGACTCTCTCTCTATATGCATATTCTGTACACAAGCCACACACACACTCGTGCTCCATCCGTTGCAATAAGCTTTCCACCGTCCGGATAATGTGTGTTTGTATTTTCCTAACCTTTTGAAGGGTGACCCCCTAAGCCTCCTCTGTGTAAATAATGCATTGGAGTAAAATATGGACTGTCAAACTGAGGCAGCAATTAATTATATAGCACATAAATCCTTCCTTCCAAATGACTAATACACAGTCCTTTGTGTATAAATGTTTCTCTGAATTTTGTTTGAACTACCAGCCTCATAACATCAGATGGTGCAGTCAGGATAATTTTCATTAGAAAAATAATTATAGGCTAAATATGATTAATAAAACATTAACTATAAATTTGATATTTTAAAAGCATGTCTTTCTAGAAGCAGCTTCTAATGAATTTTGATGAAAATACCAAGATTACTTAAGGAAAAATAAATAGACGTGATTATTACACACAATTGTGAGATGGATGAATTACAAAAAAAACAGTTTTAACTTGGAAATAATTATTCTGGGCAATCTGCTTCATAAACTTGATAATGATAAAAAGGAAAGAGAAAAAAATGATAATTCTTCACGGATGACAGAACATTGGGTCTAATTTCGATCCTTTCTGGAGTCATGAATTTGTAGTTATTAATCATAAATCCTTCAAGCTTAAAGTTTAAAATAATACCAAAATACAAACTTCCACTGAAAGATTTCCCATTGATTTAAAGTCCAGCAATGAGGCTTCTGGTCACCTCTGGGTTGGGCTGTCTCCATCTGGATGTTACCTGGAGAGATGCCCCCGAAGCTGATCTGTTCCGGGAGAGTTCAGAGACAGCTGGAGCGTGGACACATCCCATGCAGGAGCCTTGCCCGAGGGTCACAGCTGCACATCCTCACAGCACAGGGGAGCAAACCGAGGCTCACGGAGGCTCAGGACGTTGGCCAGATGCCTCAGCTCTGATGACGCCCGCTGCCCCTCACTGCTGACCAGCCCATGCGGGCTGAGGTCTGGCTTCCTGCCTCAGCTCTGGTCTCGGAACCCATAGTCACCGGCCCTCCTCAGCCCCTCCTGGCCCACCCCAGCAGGACCCCCATCCCTGCCCTTTGCTTTCCCTTCGGCCACAGTGGCGCCCCCCTCACAAGTCCAGTGGGTGCGCAGGACCTTAAGATCATGGTCCCGTGGCCCAGACCACCTGGCATCTTGCACTGAAGCCCCCTACTGGCACTGCCTGCCATCACATCAGCCCACGTGGCCCAAGGTGCCCCCGCCCAGCACTGGCGCCCCAGCTTGATGATTTGAGCCCAGATGAATGAGAAACACATGGACTACATTTCCCCGAAATCACATGCGATTTGACAAATGAGTAGAAATCTCTGGCAAAACACATTTAGGCATTTATTTCTTGCCTCCAAGTCTGAGCAATGAGTGTGAGAAGCCACAGAGACCTGGACGTGGGACTGGTGACTCACCCGCGCCATGGGGCTGCGGGGCCCGGGTCTGGGCTGAGCTGGACCAGCCAGAAGAGGGGCCCTGCCCTCTGCCCCGGAGGGGGTGGGAGTTTGGGAAGAAGAGGGCTCAAGTCTTTCTCCCGTCTCCTCTGGCTGGGAAAGCTCCTCCCTGAAGGGACCAGGCTCCAGGACGAAAGCATCAGGCCTGCAGAGATGCTCACAAGAACAGAGATAAGAGTGTCTTTAAGGAAAGGGTGGATGTCCCCAGAGGCTCTCACCTCCTGAGGAGGACTGGCTCCATGACCCTTTAACTCGTCACCTTAAACGTGGCACATCCCCCAGAAATGACATCTCACTCAAGTCAACGGAAGGTGATTTTAAGGTGGGGTAAGCTGTGGGCTTCTCCTGTGGCTCAGCTGGGAAAGGATCCACCTGCCATGCAGGAGACCTGGGTTCGATCCCTGGGTTGGGAAGACCCCCTGGAGGAGGGAAAGGCTACCCACTCGGTACTCTGGCCGGAGAAGCCCACTGACTCTGCAGTCCACGGGGGGCAAAGAGTCGGACACGACCGAGCGACTTCCTCACTTTCGCCAGCTTTGTCCACTTGTTCCCACTGTCGGGCTGGAAGGACGTGCGTGAAGTTGGGCGGGTCGAGGGCCCTCCCCCTCCTCCTCCCCTGCTCCCTGAGGCGGCGGGGGCCCGAGAGAGGCAGTCCAGGCTCTGGCACGGCCTGGCCCGGCCCCTGGCTCAATCCCGAGGCCCTGAGCCCTCCCCCTCAGCAGCCAGGGCCAGAGGGACTCGGTCCCCTTCCCAAGAGGGAACTGGAGTTTCACGTTGAGACCCCAGGAGCCAGGAGGTGCTGGGGAGGGGCTGCTGGGGAGCTCTCTGTGTCTCGGGGTGGGGGCTTCATCCGTCCCCTCCCGGGACAGAGCGACACTTCCCCAGGTGAGAGGAGCCTGCAGGTGAGGGCGCCTCCATGGCTCCGCCCGCCCACGTCAGGGCAGGTGTGGGCCCTGTGCCTCCGCACCTGCCTGCCCAGCCCTCTCTGCCCGCTCCAGGCGTGGGGCAAGCCAGCCTCGGGCGGGCTGCTGTCCACACGCCTCCACGTCCTCTTTGATCGTCCCCACCCTTGGTGGGCTTCCACATGCTGCAGAATCCACCAGCCGATGCGAGAGACTTTGGAGACACAGGTCTGATCCCTGGGCTAGTAGGAAGATCCCCTGGAAGAAAAAAGGGCTGTCCACGCCCGTACTCTTGCCCGGAAAATCCCAAGACAGAGGAGCCTGGCGGGCTCCAGTCTCTCAGTCACAAAGAGTCAGATACAACTGAGCACGCACCCTCGGCAAGCTGCTGCTTCCCCCGAGGATGGCTCCTCCTCACCTCTCTTCTCTCCAGGATCGTGATGGCCCAGGAGGCCCATTTCTCGGCCTGGCCTCCAGGGAACATGCCCAGCCACAGCCGACCGCAGAGGCAGAGCCGCCTCCTGCCCCCTGGCCCTGGCCTTTTCAACCGGAAGCCTTCTGCCCCAGGACCCAGGCGTCTCGGGTCAGTGTCTGCCCAGACCCCCAGGCAGGGCTGGGCCCTTCTCCTTTGCTGTGGCTGCTCCAAGTGGCTTTGGGCTGGTGCCACTGGGGGCGTGCCCACTGAATGCTGCAACTCCTAGAACTTGACCTGGGGGCAGCAGGTGCCCACACACGCCTGCTGCACCGAGTAAAGAGTTAGAGATGCGCGTGGCAGCTCTCGGGGAAAGCTCCCCAACGAGAGGGGCAAGCCCCGTGTCCTCAGCGCTCCCCCTCGCCATCTCTGAGGGTCCTAGCAAAGTCACCTCCAAGCACACCCAGGGAAGAGTCTGGGGGCATGCTGTGGGGCTGAGCCAGGCGGAGGGAGGCGGTGGTGGGCCGGAGCTCTTAGCAAACGTGGTCTGGAAAAACGAGAGTCAGGAGGAGGGACCAGTGAGCCCTGGCGGGCAGGTGAAGCTGCAGGTGAGCCTGTTGTCAGGATCGCATTCCAGGTCAGTTAAGACGGCTTGATTCCGCAAACAGAAAGTCCCGGGGGATTCCCCGCATTCCAGTACAAAGCCGAGGGCACGAGGATTCAGGTCGGTTATGCAGTAATTACCATGAGGCACAACAGTCATTATCACGACATAGCACCTGCAGGCCACCGGAGAGGCAGTCTAGGAGTCACCTCTGCTTCCCTTTCCTTCTGAGGTCCTGGGCCTCCAGGATGGGCAGCCGGGCCCCTGGCCCCCTCGCAGGTGCCCCCAGCCCCTCCTGTGACCACAGCGGCGGAGACGCTGGTCACAGAGGACACAACCAGGGCACGAGGTGTTGCCTTGCTCCTCTTGGCCTTCCTTCTGCCTTTGAAGTCTGTGCATGTGTGCGTGTGTGTGTGTGTGTGTGTGTGTGTGTGTGTGTAGTGAGAAAGAGCAAATGCGCAGAACACTGAGAGAGCTGCCAGGATGTCCAAAATGCAGTTGCCAGAAGTTCTGGTGAGTTCAGTATCAGTGACTCAGAAACACATGACTTACGTTATTATAGAAATTCTTGTTTGGAACTTAAGGAAAGCTGTCTTTGGCACACGAATGCTCAGTGTCATCAGAGACTTGAAGAGGACCCGGGGAGGGTCCAAGCCCACGAGCACCCCACGGCTGGACTGCAGTGGAGTCGGCGGGCCCTGACCTTGGCCCCAGGGGGCCCTCCTCTGTGGCCCCCCCCTCTCGTGGCGCCCCGTCGTGATGTCTTCCCGGGATCACCCAGTCTGTGAGGTCCTGCTGGCCTCTCATCCCCAAGGCCCGCCACGCAGTCTGCTCAATCACTCAGGGTCCTCTGGCAGGGGGCTGGGGTGCCAAAGGGCGCCTGCAGTCTCCCCGACTTCTTCCGGAAGTTGGGACAAAGACGGGCCATGTGTCCACAGTTGAAATCCCATGGACAGAAGAGCCTGGTGGGCTGCAGTCCTTGGGGTGTCAGAGAGTCGGATTTGACAGGCACCCAAGAAGTGCCAGGGCACCCAGCTTCCTTTACACTCTGCTTATTTCTCATGAGATGAGAGTCCTCCTACTGGGCAGCCTCTGTGTCCGGCTCAGCATCTCGACCTTCAGGAGAGCGTCGTCGCCTGCTTCACGGAAGATGCTCGGCAAGCGTGTGCAGGGCGGCCCCCCTGCAGACAGGAAGGCGACGTCCTGGGGCTCACAGGTGGCCCTTCTCTCCCCGTCACCCTGCCTGCGTCTCGCTCCTCGTGCGTTCTGTGCTGTGTGTCTTGATGCTCTGTGGGCTGGAGACGTTCGTGTCGACTAATTTTTCTCAGGAAATCCACGTCAGGAGGTCTTGCTCTGCCTTGTCAAGGCCTCTCCCCACCTGTTCTTGCTCAGCACTCAGAGGGGTTTGCGGTTCCATTGGCGATTGTCACATCCCGCGGAGCATCGCTGTCGTGAACTCAGCGGCCAGGTCCCAGGGGCAGACCTGCCCGACAGCCTCAAGGGAAGGTCCAGTGAAGGCTGTGGTGGGCCCAGCGCCAGCCTCAGAGATGGACGCCGTGCCCCTGGACAGATGGGGCTGGAGCGGTGGGCATGTGCGGAGAGGAGAGAGACCCCACTCTGCCTCCATCGGCGCTTCAGCACAGCGATTCTGGACTCACTGAGTTTGCCCCCCATAGCGCCTGCCTCTTTTCAACTTTTCTCTTTCTTTCGTATTTCTATTTGTCATTCTAGAAGTAGAAACTGGCCCCACTATCCCCAGGAGCTGCCATGGCGGTCGAGGAACATTTTACGATAGGAAATCATTTCTGGTTTTCTCAGATTGATGTGTGAGAGGATGTAGCAATCTCCCGGGGCTTCTGACACAAATGACCGCAAACCAGGAGGCTTAAAACAGCAGAAATCTTCTCTCTGGCATTCCTGGAGGTCGAGAGTCTGAAATCGACGTGAGGGCAGGGCCGTGCTCCTCTGAGGGCCCCGTGGGAGGGCCTGCTGGACTCTTCAGGCTGCGGGGGCTGCAGGAGTCCTGGGCGCTCTCTGACTTGCAAATGCACACCTACCTGAGCTCAGTAGCGTCCAACTCCATGCAACCCCACGAACCATAGCTCACCAGGCTCCCCTGTCCTTGGCATTTTCCAAGCAAGAATACTGGAGTGGGTTGCCAGTTTCTTCTCCAGGGGGTCTTCCGACCCAGGGATGCAACCAGTGTGTCCTGCGTCACCTGCACTGGCAAGCGGATCCTTTACCCTGAGCCACCTGGGAAGCCTTGTGAATATGTCTCGCCAACCTCCATCTATGTCCTCACAGGGCTTCCTTCTTGTAAAGACACCCATCATTGAGTTTACGGTCCACCTGAATATTACTGCAGTCTAACGCCAGGACATCTGCAAAGACCCCGTTTCCAAGCAAGGTCATATCCTCAGGTACCAGGGGTCAGGACTGCAGTGTGTCTTCGGGGAGACCCTGAACAAACGGTCAGAAACAAGTGTTCAGAGTGACACTGACTCCTCACGCTGACAACTAGATGGATGTGGATACTAGGTTATTAAATAAAATGCATTTCTAGTCTTAAAAAAAATATGAGGCTAAAGCAAATGGAAACTGGTTTTGTTTTACACAGTTGATCTTCTTGAATGACAACATGTATTTTCATTTTAACGGGATTTAAATATTTTTTAGGAGAAAAAGACCTTAAGAACATAGGTGAATGAGTTTCTAGTTTTAAAATTCACTGTATTTGAATAAATTCAAACTTTCTACTTTTTTGTATCCGACGAAATTTTATTTCCAAAGACCTTAAATCTTTACTGTTAGCAGAACGGAAAATATGTGACCGTCTCGATTACAACAATGAGACTAATGATTTTGCTGAAATAAAGGCAAGGAAAAAAATCTTATGAAATAAACATATAATTTATGAATTATGGAAGTTGTTATTTTTTACTAGGATGGCACGCCAGCCCACTTGCAGATCCCCCAGACATGTATAATGATAATAATTAAAATGTCTTTGCTATTGTGCCAACTTGTAGTTTTGAAATAGTTTAGCTCTAGGGCTAGACTTCAATGCTGCTATTTGGTAGCTGTATTTGTCATGCAGAAGAACAGAACATGTCTATCAATATTCTAGCTTTTGTTTCTGACTGGTAAATAATTAGACATTTGCTACACGGGCCCCCAGTGATAACCTTGCCCTGAACCCTTCAATGCCAGAGACAGGCCTTCTGGGGGGCAGCCAGAGGGGCGGGGACTCTGAATCCCATGTTCTGAGTTTGGGAGTGAAGAGAGAGGCTCACCAGGCAGTGGGCAGAATGCCCCCCAACCCTGCTCTGTCTTAACAGGAAATTTGCAGAATTGTCAGAATCAGCCCTGAAGTCCTGCCTGCTGGGATATCCGTGCTGTCTGCCTCACCCCACTTCTGACTTACATTCCGTTGGTGTCCCCCGGGATGAGCTCACCTGAACTGCACCCCAATCACCTCTCAGGGTGATTCTCGTCTAGCAGCGATGGACATTCTTCTCTCTGCATGCTGTTGGCCCCGGAAGTCAAGCACACATCTATCGCTGCATTCTCCATGAACCTGTCCTAGGGACCAGGACTTTGTTCCCAAGCCCTTTCACATCCGAGAGGCCCTTGCCCCCCACAGCTCTGTGAGCTGCTCAGCTTGGGAGAGGTGGGGTGAGTGGTAGAATCCCCACTGGGCAGACACGGTGTGAGCATCAGATGTCCTAGAGCCGTGGGGAAGGAAGGCACCCACCCACCTTCTGCTCCCCAACTTCTGCTTCCTTGGCTCTGCCTCCCAGTGGCCAAAACCGACCAGAAGTCCGGAGTCAGGGAGTCTAGACGCAGCCCCACTGGGTGAGGCTTCGCTTCTCGCCCAGAGCCGGATGTGGACCGGGCTCCTGTTGTTTGAGATGAGGTCCACCCGCAGCATCCTTGCCTGTGCCTGTCCATGTAACGTGGCAACCCATGCAGCGATGGGGGCTCCCGCCTTCCCCTGCAGACAGCACTGACTATTAGACATGTCTTCTTACCTTGGGCTCACGGGATTTCTCAGCAGCAGCATCTGCCAGCCCTGCTCACAGGATTCTCTGGATCCGTTCCTGACTCCCCTACCTCTCCTGCCTCCTGCATGCCTTCAGGTGTCTGGGGCGGAGCCCCTGCCCTGGGAGCCGCTCTTCAGAGGCCCTCAGCTCTGGGGTCCAGGGAGGGGACCTCAGCCATCGCTTTTCCACGTGTCCTCAGTGCCATGCTGCGCAGCCCTCAGTCGTGCCCGACTCTTTGCGACCCCATGGCCTGCAGCCCTCCAGGCCCCCCTGCCCATCACCATCTCCCGGGGTTCACTCAAACTCACGTCCATCAAGTCCATGATGCCATCCAACCTTCTCATCCTCTGTCATCCCCTTCTCCTGCCTTCAATCTTTCCCAGCATCTAGGTCTTTCCCATAGAGTCAGTTCCTAGCATCTGATGGTCAAAGTATTGGAGTTTCAGCTTCAGCATCAGTCCTTCCAATAAATATTCAGGACTGATTTCCTTTAGGATGGACTGATTGGATCTCCTTGTAGTCCAAGGGACTCTCAAGAGTCTTCTCCAACATCACAGTTCAAAAGCATCAATTCTTTGGTGCTCAGCCTTCTTTACAGTCCAACTCTCACATCCATACATGACTACTGGAAAAACCATAGCCTTGACTAGATGGACATTTGCTGGCAAAGTAATGAGTCTGCTTTTTAATATGCTGTTTAGGTCGGTCATAGCTTTTCTTCCAAGGAGTAAGTATCTTTTAATTTCATGGCTGCAATCCACATCTGCAGTGATTTTGGAACACCTTCCCCCCCAAAAAAGTCAGCCACTGTTTCCATTGTTTCCCCATCTATTTGCCATGAAGTGGGACCAGATGCCATGATCTTAGTTTTCTGAATGTTGAGCTTTAAGCCATCTTTTTCACTCTCCTCTTTCACTTTCATCAAGAGGCTCTTTAGTTCTTCTTTGCTTTCTGCCGTAAGGATGGTGTCATCTGCGTACCTGAGGTGATTGATACTACTCCTGGCGATCTGGACTCCAGCTGGAATTAAGCGTCCTCAGCATCCATTCAGCTCTGACACCGCCCCCATGTGTGGCACCAGGCTGCCGGGTAACGCTGAGCGAGCTGCCTCCTCGTGCGACCCAGCCCCTCACCTGGGGCAGGACTGGACGAGCTGTGTCCTGGCCCCTCCTGTTCCTCCAGCATCAGGTCCTCCATCACAGAGATGGGGCTGAAGACCCCTCCTCAGCCTCTCCGTTAACCTTCTAACTACGCCAACACCTCGCAGGTGCTGCTTCCAGCCTCACTTAGCGCCTGACAAAGCCCAGGGACCGGCCTGTGGGCCGGTCCTCTCCCTCCCTCTCCCTCCCCTGTCCCCTCCCCTCCCCCTCCCTCTTCTCCTCCCTCCGCTGGGCTCTTCCCCTCCCCTCCCATCCCCTTCCCTCTCCCCCC